>JAZHYW010060808.1:0-12346 GCA_037355805.1 Ixodes ricinus | reverse complement strand
CAATTGCTCTTTTTAACGAGCGTCCAACGAGCGTGTTCGCGTCTTTTTTTTTTGTACTCGTTTAACTTATCGTTTTTGCTTTACAAAGAAACGGTATAATCAAAGCTTTGGGAAATGCTTTATAACAAAAATGGCAAATTTACCCTAAATAAAAAAAACGCAATTAGTTTGAGAACACAGGAAATTAGAGCAGTCATTACAATTGTTTTTTTTTTATGCGAAAGCAATTCGCATAAATCGATTTAAGTTCAGCGTGGCAAGGCTATAAAAATGAGCTCCATATATTGAATGGCTCTACCGAGCCCGGTGTAAGTGTTCGCTTGCTCACTTGGAGGGTAATAAAGGGCAGTATGCCCGCGTTGTAGGTTCCGCTTTGTTTTCAATTATGCTGAAACGAAGCACATCACTAGTGGATTTTTTGGTAGAAGTAAAACTAACTACATTCTGCCCTGAGTTTTCACGTAGAGTGCACGCTTTATTTATCGGTATTGTTTTCGTGCATAGTACCACTGCGATTCAGATATTGCATTTTTGTGTGCAACATGTAAGCGAGATCGAGGTAACCTTTAGAAAAATGAAATATAACTTCAATTGAACTTTTGAAACACCGTACTCAATATACCGCAAATAACTTTCAACAAAAGCAAAATCTTCGTAATATTACTTTACATATTCCTATTTAGTTTCGTTACAAAATATTGTCCACTTGCGTTTCAATTAGTCTTTAGCACTTCAACTTAAATATACTTTTGATGGACGTGTTTCAAGCAAAACTCCAATTGTCATTTTAGTCGATTGTTTCAATCAAATTGTTGCAGCTATGTTTAAAAATCCTCGCAACTTGTAGGCATTATTTGTTTCATAATCCTTTATTGTATAATAGATGGAGGACCCTGCAAGTACAAGTGAGGGAAAAAAACACCTACATTAAGCACCTCACAACACTTGAACCACTCTCCCTGGCTACTCTACTGCCTCATAGTTCCTAACAGACGAAAGGTATCTCATTTAACTGGCGATCACCTCCGCATTTAATAAGGTTTCTTGTGTGCTATCTCCTCGTTAGAAATCTGAGAAATGGCAAAACAGTAGCCTTCGAAGTCGTCAGACTTTATCCATAAAAAAAACAACATCTTCGTAGTAAGCCATAATATATCGTTGCTGTCACTAAATCCACAAAAGTGGTTTCTAGTGGAGTCACCGCTCCCTAGCATTGCAACCACCTCGGAGCGAGCACGAGGACAGTGGCTGCTTGTTTTAAGACATTTTATCGTTTATTTTCTTTACGCAGTTACTAGTATCAGTAGGGTCGACCAAATCACCATAGCTTGCGATTAGATGAGTACCGCATGGTGTGTTTTTTGATCGCCCAGCCTTCAACACGTTGCTCCTCTTATGCTCTTCTAGCGTGCGCTTCGGACAGCACGAGCGCGCTCGGATGTGGACGAGACGCCGGGGCATTTTGCTGAAGTGGAGGACTCCCACTGGAGAGGAGACAAGTGAAGTTCCCCTCCCTGCTGTAACTCACCTCCTCAGGGACCATTTAGATTATTCTCCTGCTAAGGGCGTCCAATTGTGCGGACTCACTGAACAAGATGGCAACCAGTCTACTTGACTTAAGGTAATGCATTTTTTTTTTTTAAGTGACGGCATGTTTTTCATTTTTTTGAAGACTCCTATTGGTGAGGAGACAAGATGAAGTTCCTATCTGTTGTACTTACCTCCTCAGGGACCATATGGTTATTTTATTGCGCGCTAGATGTCCACCTGTGCGACTCAAATGGGATAAGATGGCAACCAGTCTGAACTTTACTTACGATAATGCTTTTTTTAAGTGACGGCATGTTCTTTATTTTTTTGACTATAAGAGAAGATATCGCAAATATTTCGTACGCGTACTAGATAAATTGTAATATTTCTCGTCACGTAGACAAAAATATCGGTGAGTTAAGTAGTGTTTTAGGGAGCGCAGCTCTTAGGCGCCCGTTTCCGGCTCGAGCGGCGTTGCCGTCGCCGTCGCCGTCGCCGTCGGCGTCGCCGTCGCCGTCGGCGTACCCGCGCGGTGCATGATGGGTAAATTTCCCCGCTAAATCTAGCGGAAAATTTTCCCTGCTAAATTTAGCGGAAAATTTTCTCCGCTAAATCTAGCGGAAAATTTTCCTGCTAATCTAGCGGGAAATTTTCCCGTCGAAATCTAGCGGAAAATTTTCCCCGCCAAATCTAGCGGAAAATTTTCCCCGCTATATTTAGCGGGAAATTTTCCGCGCTAAATCTAGCGGAAAATTTTCCCGCTGAATCTAAGCGGGAAATTTTCTCCCGCTAAATCTAGCGGAAAATTTTCCCCGCTAAATCTAGCGGGAAATTTTCCCGCTAAATCTAGCGGAAATTTCCCCGCTAAATCTAGCGGAAATTTTCCCCGCTAAATCTAGCGGAAACTCTTCTCGCCAAACCTAGCGTGAAAAATTTTCCCCAAGCTAAATCTAGCGAAAAATTTTCCCCCGCTAAATCTAGCAGGGAAAATCCTCCTCCTCGAGGTCACGTGACCCCCAGGCCTCGTGACCCCCCCCCCTCCTCCGAGGTCACGTGCCCCCCCCCCCGTGCCTTCCCCTCCTCCTCAAGAGCTGCGCCTCTAATTCGGTGTTACAGGGAGTTGTAAACGGCTTTCACTTTTTTCTTTCAACTTCGGGGCGTTAAAAGCGCTGCTATAATGGCTTCGTACAGGTATTTTTGTGTACACTGTCCGTCACTGCTGCAACGAACATGGCGTTGTCGCTTTACTGCAGGAGGGGCTGGCAAAGTGCAAAAACAATGAGCAGTGATATAAAAAACAAATCACGTGAGACGTCAAAAACTATGCGCTTACACTTGATCAATACATACATGGACAAGTAAAGATCTATTTTCAATAAACAACATTCGCTATATTCGCTCTGCTGCGCAAGGGGTGCAAGCGTAAATTTCGTCTGGCGTGCAAAACTCAAGCCTTAAGGCTGCGGTCCCACGGCAGCCATCTTGAACAAGGCGTTAGTTCAACCAATAGATGGCGACACGCACCCGTGGGGTGGCCGAAACATTGGTTCATGGTGGGATGGCTCGAGCACCATCACGTTCCCTCGTGGCCTTGCTCGCGCCGCTGCCAGCTGTGCTCAGCTGGCTCAATAGCGTGGCCCAGCAAACGCATGTATGCGAGAATGTCAGGCTTTGTATAAATTGTTCTCTGATATAAAGAGATGCGGTTCGGCGGTTGTCACGGGCTTTCGCAATAAATCTTACCAAGAAGGAATCAATTGTTGATTGACGTGTCAATATTCTTTCAATGAAAACTTCTTCTGCAGGAATGCACGCTCAGTAGACTCAATCTTCCAAGACACCAATGGAAGCGGACGTCAAGTAAACTGCTTCGCAATTTACGGTACTTACCCTCACCATTATAATGACGACCGAAAAGTGACATAACGAAATATTGTGTTTCACGGGATCCGGAAGATTTTGTAAAGGTTGTTACATTATAGTTCCCAGAAAACAAACGCCGTTGCAATATTTTCGGAAGTACCGACACATATAATGTTGTAAGTACAGCTTAGGAGGAGTATGATGGAAACCATCAGAATAAATAGGAAGACGTTTATTTGCAATGAAGACGCTATGAATGAACGGCGTTTAGCGACGGCAAGTTATGAGCGTATGGGAATTTATAAGTTCACGTGATTGCTAACTATGGACATGCGGACAATGACGACCTGTTTTGTCGGGAGATGGAGTAGCGGTGATGACCCGATATCGGACGACTCGTGGCAGACGAACAAGCAAGTTTCTTCTCAGCGAATGGTAAGCGTCCAGTGTCAAGCACAGCACGTGGCTACCGACGTTGTCGACGTTTCGAACACTCCGCTTTCGACAAAAGTGCTGCACCTGGGATAACTTTGTGGAAAGAGTCGAAGGCTTCCTCGAGTTCAGCGCCATCATGAACTGTAACTGAAAACGATCCACTATTCAGTCTGTGGGTGGCGAAACGTATCCGCATCTGCGGAGTCATGGTCGATGCGTACTCTAAGTGGTTGGAAGTTTACACGATGCCTGCCACGATCCGTACATACGCGTCATTGACGTTCTACGCTCTCTTTCCCTACTTTTACCCTACCGAAAATACTTTTCTCTGATAACGCGCCAAATCTTGCTTCAAATAAAATAAAAAAGTCCCCCCCCCAAAAAAAAAAACGGCATTAGGCATCACATTAGTGCACCATACCATCCTGCAACTAACGGGCAAGCAGAACAGATGGTGTGCGAAACGAAGAAAGCCTTCTTGAAGCTTACGGAAATTTATTTTATTTATTTACGGAATTTACTTTACGGAATTTATTTTCAGCGTCATAACGCTCCGGAGCCCTTCAAACTCCACCTGTTTTCGACGTACATCTTTTTTGACATCAAAACAGATTTATTGGCATCTAATAACATTTATTGTAAGGAATGGATATACATTGCGATGTATTAGATTGTCCTAACGATCTTGCTTTGCCTTTGATTAGGCCGTAGAGCGATTAGCTAATTTAAGAACAATTAAAAACTGTTTGGTTGTTTTGTTGTGCTACCTGCCAAGGACGGGCAGACAAAAACCGCTGATTTCTAAGTTCAAAAAATTATCGAGGGCGGCGTTGGCGTCTGTATCATCATCAATCGCCGTGTCGTACATCATACTAGAAAAACTAGGCAGAAGGACGTGGTGCATTCCAAGCAACCAACCATCACAGCCTCCGTGGGAGGACGAACCTGTTGTCTCCTCAAACCTATACCCATGAATCAGGGTGAAGGACACAGGAAACACGCTCCAGCAGCTGCAGCAAAACACCTCGAAGATCTCGGAAGACTTAGGGAACAGGAAGACGTCGAAATCCTATATACGGACGCAGCTAGAGACAATGACGGGAGAACGGCTGTAGCCTGGTTAGCGGAGAACTCCTCCAAGAAAGAGAGTGTCGCTCGCACCAATGACACCCAGCACAAAAACAGCAGAACTGCTCGCCATCCAGTTAGCAATTGAAGCTCATGTAGACAGCACCAACAAACGCTCTGTACGTATTCACCGACTCGAAGGAAGCGGTTAAAGAATGCCTTCACATAGGCAGCAAGAACAATATTACACGAAAAATCAAGAATTTAGCGAAAACACTACGTCTTAAAGGAAGGCGGCTCGAACTGTCATGGATTCCGGGACACATGGAAATTCCAGGAAACGAAGAGGCGAACGAGGCCGCGAGGGCTAGACTACAAGATGACGTACCCTCACAAGGACTCGCCTCCTCTTCGGTCAAAGAGAAACCCGTGGCACCGGACCCAGAGGAACAGAAAGAGATGGAGCGGATAGCCAGAAACAACGACTGGCATCCCTGCTGCCCATGGACGACTGTCCCATCCCACCAGGCTTCACCAGGTGGGAGAGGGTATGCATCCGAAGGCTCCAGACATGCACAGCCCTGACACCAGTATGGCGTGCTCTGATTTTATAAGCCTACTTCACCGAACGATCCCGGCCCAGACCCGCTCTGTAAAACTTGCAGCGTACCTGCTACCTGCCAGCACCTTATATGGGACTGTCTGGCCACCAGCAAGGAAAGACAAGCTGCTATTACACGAACTGCCCGCGGAAGCCAGACCCACAAACCACCGAGAATGGACAAGACCGACCAGTGACAACGTCAATAGGAAACAAATATTAACCTCTCTGTTGGGCTACGTATGCTCGGCGGGCCTTCCGCAAATCATTTAACTTCCTCCCATTCCCCCACCCTCATCACCCCTATCCCCTATCCCCATCAAGGCTAGATGATATTTATCAAGAGGCCTTGACATAACCCTTTCATCAATAAGAAACGTTTAACCACCACCATCTCAGTGTCGTTTTACCTTCACATTTAGAAAATATATTTGAAGATTTACCATCAATAAATGAACGGTTTAGGTACTGGGTCAGGTTAATAAATCTAAGAGAAATAACTACACAAGCGTAGCGTGATATAAAGTGTTCGATATTCTATATAATTGAAATCATTAAACGATAAAGACGAAGTGGGAAAGAATACACCCGAGTTCACTTCATGCCTAGAGTCACTAAATGAGCTGCGCCAAAAATATCGGCACTCCGCTCCCCAAAATTGTTTTGGGCGCCGCCATTTTGAGTCTTGTGCAGCTAAACGCAACTGCCGATCGTCATGATCCAAAAGTGCGACTTCCTCGCATTAGATTCGGTGCTAGGAGAGCTGATGCAATATTGCTATGCTCTGCCGTGGGTTGTTTAAACATTCATAGAGGACGGAAAGCGTTTCGTGATTTTAGATAAAGCTTCAGATAACTGGCAACCATGATTTTAAGCACAATAGTGGCCAAGTGTCGTTGCTCTGAACCGGTAGCTAATTTGCTGGCACTGGCGGCAACAATAAGGAAGAGGCATGTGTCAAAATGGCGGCGGCTAGTGGAATCCACGGGCCTCACGTCATGGCCCCTCCAGGTATTACAAGCTTCTCGAACAAGGGCATGAATAGTGCCATTAAAATGCTTACGCTTCAGAGTAGCGACACTTGGCCATATTAGGGAGTTTTCGTAGATCGTTTTGGCCTTTCCGCAACGCTATCCGCTACTTGCCACGAGACCCGCTAACAGAGGCATAGCGGAGACTCAAAAAAGTGCTTTCGTAGACCGTTCACTGCGGGCGATTATGACAGCGCCACTAGCGGTCGTAAAAATGATTATATAAAACATAAAACGCAAATATTTACTGCAAACACGTGTTTGTTCTATCAGAGTGACTCTTTTCGAACACAACACATGGTTAATTTACGATTGATGAATGTTAATCTTTTTTCTGGATAAATTCTTCGTAGCACATCTTGCAGCTTGCAGTAATCGCGCTTTGCTTAAAGCCAGATTCAGTTCGGCCAAGCCAATCCTTTCTTTGTCATATCGCGCTCTTTTTATGTTCGTGGACGCGTTCTCCGCCAATTCCCGAAGATGCAGCGGCTCAGCGTTCTTTTGGACCAACTTATTGTCCAGTTTAAGCTGGTGGAAGTCAGAGGATGTGTGTTTGATGTTTTCGGAAACGCCAAAGCGGTGTCGTGTAATTTCGCGCCACTGGTATGGTGCGCCACTGGTATGGTGTAGTTTGGAATTTGTATTCTATAAACGGGGAAACACTATTGTTATTTTTTTGAGAGGCGCTACCGATTGTTGATTAGTGAAGAATTTTGTCTTTCGTCTTTAGACTTTATTTATTTGGACTCTGGAGAGCCGCGGCACCGCGCAAGGCATTCAGGCCCATGTTACACTTTTTGACTTTCCACGGTCGACTAGGGAAGAAGGGAGTGACGTCACCAACGAAGCAAACGCAGATCGGATGTTTATTTTGTTTTCTTCTGTCAACATCCAATCTGCGTTTGCTGTGTCGTTGACGTCACTTTCTTCTCCCTAGTCGCCATCGGAGTCCAAAAAGTGCAACATAGGGCCCCAGCTCGTACCACGGAGGCCCGCGGCGCCGCGTCTAGTGAACATGATAATGTCATGAGTATATACATGCATAATGACGACGACAGGGATTGTTGGTATTGGGGAGGATGGCAGTCCGATTCGCAGAAGTCCAGATTTTGTGGAGGCGGGTTGGGCGGGTGAGAGCGAGCTGGGGCATCTGGCACTCCTTTCAATCGGTGCATGAAGGAGCTCCGGAACATATTGGCACTGTTGCTCACTGGGGCCCACTGCTGTCGAAGCATCAGGCTCCAAGGAGGTAGCCCAGTCAAGTAGAGGCTGCTGCCTCCAAGGCACCAGGGCTCAGGTTGAGGCACCTGCTGTCGCCCGGGGTGTCATCCTCTCAACGTCGTCGTCGTTGTGTTCTTTATTATACGCGTATCTATGTAGAAATAAAATAAGACAGATAAAAAGACACACAGTCGAACGGCCAGCGTATCTCGAGATCCGCTATTTCTGCAAGGCGCCTCCGCAACCACGTCCGGCAACTCCGCAAATAGGTCTGCGCTAGATTGGCGCATGCACAGTAGTTGCGGAGGCGTAGCGCGGATAACGTAGCGGAGGCGGCGCGGAGACGCCAGAACGATCTACGAAAACTCCCAATTGTGGCTTAAAATAATGGTTGCAAGTTATTTGAGCTGTATCTGAAATCACGTGAAACGCTTTTCCGTCCTCCACTCTAAAACAGTTTGCGTGAGAAACAAAGCTATATTACATGAGCTTCTAACACCGAATCTAATTCAGAGGAAGTCGCAATTTTGAATCATGACAATCGGCAGTTGCGCATGCTCTGCACAAGCACCAAAATGGCGGCGCCCACAACACTGTCGGGGAAGAGAGTGCCGATACTCTAAGCGCAGCTCATTTATTGGCCCTACCTCCCGCGTACCTCCTTTTCCCTGACTGAAACTGAAACTAAATATAAATAATACACCATTATTATAGCTTATTTAGTTTTAACCACCTACACATAATGAGAGGAGAAAGCGGCCGGGTAGGAGAACGCGGGTTTTATGTGCGACTGTTCTAATCAACGTTAGTTCTAACCATCTCAAAAGAGAGAACGCGCGAGCTCGCGCTGGCTAAAAAAGAACGGTCCAAAGAAAAGAGGCGGCACGCTATGTTCTTTGTGATTGTGCGTCTAATTGCAGATTGTTGTGTTGTATGTTATACAGCCGGAAGTTAGTCTGCCTTAGTGGGCGTCTGGTGTCTCAGGTGTAGATGAGCAATTTAGCCAGTGCGGTACAACCGCAAACCTGGGTTTTTATACCTGCACCACGCAGTAGTGATACACGACCGCACGCCGGTATGATGCTCTTCCAGATCGAAACGGGCAGGGGTGGGGTGGGTTCTGCAGCGCGAGCTTTCGCTTCGCGTGCTCCGAGCTGGTGTGCGCTAGACATGCACTCGGCCACCGATCAAGCCCCCCCCCCCCCCTTATATAAGTATTTGAAGATCGACGATGTACGTCGATCGTCTCTAGGTAATGTAACGTAATAACATTATACAAATAACAAACATATTGAAGGATTGAACGACTCAAGTTTTCAATTCTTGGATTGTAATATAGCGGTAGCCATTGTATCCTACTGTTGATGAAGAACAATTTGAGGTGACGAGGTAATGATGATGAACTCTATAAGGACGACGATATTAGTGGAGTGTAGAACCACAACGTACAGCGCCAGACTTGTTTCAAGTATCGTGTACCTCAAAGACCTTTCTTCACCCGCAACAGAATATGGTAGAATCAATGAGGATGCTGCTTTACAACTTTACGTGGAACAGGAAAAACTGCAATGTGCAGAAGTGCGGCTTATTCTTCAATATGAAGAATGGATTTCTAGCATCATTCCTGATTGACTACTTGGAACAAATGGCCTCGTTGACGTAAAGTGTCCCGTTCCAAAAGATTCTTGAAGCTTCGAAAGCGCAAAGGAGTATGAGGCGAAAAGTAAGAAAAAGAGCCTGGTGTGAAAGGTGCAAATCACCACCATAGCCTCTACTAACAAATACAAGGGCAGTTACAGAATACACAAAGATAGCTTTATGATTTCGTTATATTTACACTCAAGGGCATTGATATCCAAAGTACTCAGAGGGATGACACCTTACTTGTCAACCATAAGAGCCTTTCTTACCTCAAGTTTTACATGGAAGGCCCGACTTCCGCTGAAATTCCTCACGTAGACGAGTTGTCCGACCGAATAAGTCAGGCATTACTCCCGATCTGGGAATCTCTCGATCTTCATTCATGGCCATAGTATCATGAGATCGAGGGTGTGAGCTCTCCGTCCGCCGAACCTTGCTTCGGCGGGTGTTTTTACCGTGTAAGATGAGACCGTCGCGTGCTGCTGGAACAAGAACCTGGCGATTCTTCACTGAACTGCTTCTTCCGTAAGCTTCAAGAGGGCTTTTTCGTTTCGCACATCATCTGTTCTGCTTGCCCGTTAGTTGCAGGATTGTATGGTGCACTAATGTGATGCCTGATGCCGTTTTTTTCGTTTTTTTTGAGGGGGGGACTTGTTTATTTTATTTGAAGCAAGATTTGGCGCGTTATCAGAGAAAAGTATTTTGGTAGGTCAGAAGTAGGAAGAAAGAGAGCGTAGAACGTCAATGACGCGTTTGTACGGATCGTGGCAGGCATCGTGTAGACTTCCAACCACTTAGAGTACGCATCGACCATGGCTCCGCAGATGCGGATACGTTTCGCCACCCACAGACTGAATAGTGGATCGTTTCCAGTTACAGTTCATGATGGCGCTGGACTCGAGGAAGCCTTCGAATCTTCCAGAAAGTTAGCCAAAGTGCCAGCACTTTTGTCGAAAGCGGTCAGTGTTCGAAACGTCGACAACGTCGGTAGACACGTGCTGTGCTTGACACTCGACGCTTACCATTCGCCGAGAAGAAACTTGCTTGTTCGTCTGCCACGAGTCGTCCGATAGCAGGTCATCACCGCTCATCTAACTCCCAACAAAACAGGTCGTCGTTGTCCGCATGTCCATAGTTAGCAATCACGTAAACTTATAAATTCCCATACGCCTCATAACTTGCCGTCGCTAACCGCCGTTCATTCATAGCGTCTTCATTGCAAATAAACGTCTTCCTATTTATTCATGATGGTTTTCAACATACTCCTGCTAAGCTGTACTTACAATATTATATGTTTCGGTACTTCCGAAAATATTACAACGGCGTTTGTTTTCTGGGAACTATAATGTAACAACCTTTACAAAATCTTCCGGATCCCATGAAACACAATATTTCGTTATGTCACTTTTCGGTCGTCATTATAATGGTGAGGTAAGTACCGTAAATTGCGAAGCAGTTTACTTGACGTCCGCTTCCATTGGTGTCTTGGAAGATTGAGTTTACTGAGCGTGCATTCCTGCAGAAAAAGTTTTCTTTGAAAGAATATTGACACGTCAATCAACAATTGATTTCTTCTTGGTAAGATTTATTGCGAAAGCCCGTGACAACCGCCGAACCGCATCTCCCTATATCAGAGAACAATTTATACAAAGCCTGACATTCTCGCATACATGCGTTTGCTGGGCCACGCTATTGAGCCAGCTGAGCACAGCTGGCAGCGGCGCGAGCAAGGCCACGAGGGGAACGTGATGGTGCTCGAGCCATCCCACCGTGAACTAATGTTTCGGCCACCCCACGGGTGCGTGTCGCCATCTATTGGTTGAACTAACGCCTTGTTCAAGATGGCTGCCGTGGACCGCAGCCTTAATGCTCGAAAACTTTTAAATCGAGAAAATCTAAAAATCTTTTACCCCTCTACAACTGCAACACAATATTAAAAGAAGAAATCTTTTTTATTGTGAGCGTACTTTCACTGTTTTTGTGCGTGTTAACCGTTCGTAAATGGGAGTCATTGTAAAAGGCAAACTGCCTTTAAATTTGAAATTGCCATTTCATGTACCAACGAATCTGGGAAATGTTTTTTTTTTCTCTGCGACGTGGGTGTACTCGTAGTTTTCTTTCAACAATGCGCGGACAGGTTTCCTCAAGTGCAGAGAGTGCGAATCAGCTTAAGTCTATTTCTCAACAATAAAAGCTCATTTGACTCTTTAATAAGGACACAAAGAAAAGTTTGTAGGGAAAGGAAATGAAGAGCATGTCTAGTGAGTTATTTCAAATTAATGAATATTGAGTTGTTAATAAAGGTGTTTAATTTATATATATAATTAGTAAATTCAGGATTATAAATATATAACAGTAAACACTAATATAATTGGCAGACATAATGTGTAAATATCAAAAGAATGAATATTCAGTTCTTTATGACCAAACTACTTTTGATTCCAAAAGAATAACTTCAAAGGAATATATCTTGAGTTCTTAAAGGGAAACTTAATGACGAAACGAATATAACGAAAAATACTTAAATAGATTTCTGTTTGCCCTCCAGGATCGAGTTTAGCTACCAATTTGGGTGCATTGAGGCTGCAGAGGTTGTTCTTTCAGCAGTACCGCCGAAGCTTCCACCCCCCCCCCCCCCCCGTTTCACTTTCCTCGGAGCTGTGATGCCTTGACCAGGAGTTTCTCTCTTTTTTACTCTCAGTTTTTGCGCATTGTCAGCATGTATCAAAGCTATGCACGCTGCACTCTTGCTATATTCAAAAAAGGTCAGAGAAAAAGACATCACGTCTGGTGTCAGAGCGAGGGAATATACCTAGCAATCTTGCAATTGCAGTGCACTGCCTACGCGAGCGACGCGCGCTTTGCGACTGAAAGATTCTTGTCTGACCTAAAGACTGGTCGTTACGTCATACTTCTTCAGCTACGACTTTATCGACTACTTCAATCGCGTTCCTAT
>JAZHYW010060807.1:0-43771 GCA_037355805.1 Ixodes ricinus | reverse complement strand
AATGGGATAAACAAACTAATGGATATAACAATGCAATCATAATTCCCCTTGCTTGCTAATAGTGGGAAGAAATGGACATACTATAACAAACTAATGGTTATAACAAATAATTACGACCGCTCCTTCAACTTTGTTATAACGAGGTTTTACTGTATTCAACAATATCGAAATATTCTACCTTTCCAAATGCTCTGGCTTGGATTTCCGGCCAGGTGGCGCAGCGTCCAAACATTTCGGCCATTTCGTGTTCCCAAACTCAGTACTCTTAAAATTAACAATTACAGTACTTCTAATACAAAATAAGAGTTAATATCAAACTTTAGTTTAGACATATCTTGTGGTATTTGTTGCTTGTACTATTCGAACTATTTGATCCAAAATTATTCGGCCAAAATCACTATTTGCTTCGAATTCGATTCGGACCCAAAATCCTCTATTCGCCCATACCTACTAATTTGTTATTAGTGTTTTCTATTAGAATCAATTCGCAAAGTACAGTATTTGCACAAATATATCACGAGTTTTTTTTTCGAAATTGCTTGCTCCAAAACTTTTCTCGCATTAATGCGGAATCTAGTTCAGCCACGAGGCGCGCGCAGTCTGGAGAAAGCCATTCCTCCGGATCAATGCAGGAGATGGGTGAGAGAAGAAGCGGGGGCAGTGTGGGAGGAATTTATTAATGCGAAAGCATTAACTGTCGCATGGAGCGAAGCTGGCGTGGTTTGTAACTGCCTGTAGCCGAAACGACAGTCGATTTCCATTTGGCCAAAAGCAGAGCAACACAGATGCTTCGTCACGGAAGCCAGCGGAGTGCTCAAGTTCGAAAGCGGACGCACCTCGGAAAGAAATAAGACACAAAGAAAAGCACAGCCGTCGAGATGCATCATCGTGGAAGCCATGGAGGCGGCGGGGTTTGCCGCGCCTGCACTGGGGGAGCGTGATGTCACCGCCGGAGCGCATGTGGCTTCGTAGCAACGGCATTATCGTTGCTAAGGAGCCAGCCACACTGTTTGCGGTGCAGCGGGAGGGGGGACGCCAGAACACCGTGTGCGAATGGAAGACGTGGCGCGCTGCTTGCAGGAATGCACTGCGTGTACTGGGCCACGTGAAGCGGCGAATAGAAAACAATCAAAGCATTTTTATCGGCACCTGTGCTTGTTCCGCCCGCCCGCCCGAAAAGCATGCCGTAGAAATGCAGCGCGCCACACAGAAATGTGGGCACTGGCCAATCTCAAGCCAAGCCTAGCCAGGCCCAGGATTAAGCAAGCTAAGACTACCGATCGAAGCTTGCACAATCGTGCAGCCCGAGGTGTTTGTTTATGCGGAGGGACCAGAACAAGAATGAGTGTGATCCTGTATCGGGTCCAGCAGTCTTTTTTCTGCCAGCGCATCTTTTAGTTTCTGCTCCAGAGTGGTCTCGTGTTTGTGTGTTGATGCTTCTGCTTCGTTCCTTGCTTTGCTTGTAAACCTTGCACCAAAAGCTCAAGCTGGAAAAAAAAAAAAAGGAACTATTTACCAGTCGTGCGGGCACCATGCTGCTGCATATCCGGGCGAAGTCACCAAGTGAATTGGCAAACGGAAGGACCGGGAGCAGTGAGGATGAGTGCAGTCAAAATCATAACCCGATATTTCTTTGGTTTTCCATTGCCTTTCACTTCTGCTATGCCCCCCGAGTATATGCTAAATTTACGCGGGCCTCGGCTCGCGTTATAATAGTAAAAATTTTTTACAACATTGAATCTTGTTTTTGCATTAGTATTTGTGCAAATACGGTATTTTTGCAGTTGAGGGTATTTGAGCTCATCCAGTATCAGATAAAATGATTTGAATACTAATATCATCCTGGAATTTCCATCAGTCTCAAATCACATTCAGATCCAGTTTGTCCTTGAACAGCCGGAGTTTAATTGGCATGCTCTGGAGCTTGTTGCAGTTGAAAAAAAAACATTTGCAAAATAAAAACTATGGCCTTTAAGGGAGGACATGGGGATCGACCATAACTTTATCACTTTTTTAGACAACTGAATGAAATTTGGAGCACATGCTACTTACACCAGTACAAGTAACTCTGTGAAATTTTAAGTCTCTACATCCAAATGTTCCAAAGTTATGAAGGTATGCATATCTCTCGCTTGTGCAGCAGAGCCTCACTTAACAAACTGTATCAGAACCTTCAAACCTTGCCTACATCTGCCCAAGACATGCCCCAAGGGGAGAAGCTATTGAAATAATTTTACAGTTAAATGAATTGCATTTTTGTTGATAATAACTTTTTGGGGTCACATGTATTGGCAACATGTGACAGCTAATCCTAGCATCACTAATCCCAAGAGTATACTCTGGAAACAAAAATAGCTTCTCCCCCTGTATATAACATTTTGGATCAATTTGATGCAGACGGAAATAAAATCGGATGATTGGTTCTCAAGATATCCAAAGCACGAGCAGCAGATGTAAGAAAAAAATGTTTATTGGTAAAATGCAAATGAAACGGGGAATAGCAAAAATGCAAATGAAATCAGTATTTTAGAAGGCGCCGGCACAGTACTGCTCCTTCTCCTTCGGTGCCCTCCTCCTCTTGGTATTTTCAGACAGATATTTTGCCTTCCGAAGCCTGCGGGCATCTTTCTCTTTTGCACGTTGCAGCGTCTGTGTTGCAAGTCTCAGACTTAGCTCTTGGGAAAGCTCTTCAATTGCACTTTCATTCCCTTCATTGAACCTCAGGATGGCTGCGCTTACGCCGTCTGTACTGCAAAAAGGGAGGCGTGCTGCTCTTTTGGCAGCAAAGACCAAATTACGCTGTGAAGAGACTCGGCGCTGTTTTGAGTCTTAGCTCCAAGGCATCGTTGTAGGAGGGCTGGGTCAGAGAGCCTCTTGTATATCGGAAGCATCGCAGCACACACATGTTGAGGAAGCTTGTACCTGTGTGGAGGTGGCTCCTCTCCTCGTGCCTTAGCACGCTGCTGTTTGCACCACGAGTCTGCTCCTTGGGGGCACAGGTCATGGTGTGGGTTGTCGTCAGTGGAGCTGACGTGATGGAATGTCGCCATAACCGCTCTCTGCATCTCTTCAAGGCTGGAGGAATTGTTCTTCATTGCAAACGAGTAGTAGTTCGTTAGCTTTTTGATGAGGTCTTGAGTCAGTCGGCCCTTTCCTCCCAGTGGCAGCTCTCCTTTGTTTTTTTCCACAATTGCTCGCAGTGCAGAGCCCATACGTTTTGACACATGGTTCAGACATTCTTCTTTCTTGATAGGTATGAAACCGTAAGTCCTGTTCTCAGTGAGTGCAAGAAAGGTCCTGCTGTCCCCATCGGACACCATGGTTGTATATCTCAGGTCATGTTTTTCAAGAGAACGACCAAACAAGATAAGCGCTGCTTCCACCTCCATTCTCCCAGATTTCACCTTGGTGTTTTTCTGGCACTTGTGGTCCTCCTTCCATCCGGCATAGTGCTCATCCTCTGAATCTGGAGCAGCCACTTGACATCCGAGGCAAAAGTTCGACAGAACCATAGAGTCAAGCACCAGACCAGTGTAGAACTCTATGACACATCCCACGGCAATGTGGGAGGAGTGCCCCCGGGTTTTCCACGTGCCATCGTACACGACTGTGACATCTTTGGTGAATCCAGGATCAATAGATTTGTACAGCTCTTTCACAATGGTGGCAGCCCTGGAGAAAGCTGTAGTGACAGCAGCTTCTGACGCCCTTCGGAAATGCTTCTTTTGGTGTTCTTGATACGTCTTCTGGTGTAAGCCACGATGTGAAACGCCCATTGCTGCCCAAAAGTCATTCATTCCAGTAGGGCCTTTGCCAATTGCCTTTGTGGCCAGCATCGAACGGAGATTCACCTCAAATGCTCGAGATCCTTCATGACGTTGAGATGACCACGCGCTTGCAATATCTCCGCAAACTGGGCAACTTAGCACCAACTTCACAGCTAGACCAAGCTTCGTCGACTGCTGAAGAGTCAGTCCAGGTTTGCCACACTGTTGACACAATGTGTGAACAAGCAAGTTGTTAATGGCCGCAATTTCAATAAGTGTGAATTCCAGGGCTGTTTGCGACATGCTGGGGCGCTTCTGAGATGTCAGCCTTAGCTTTCTTTCTGTTGCAGAAACAGACGCAAGTTCTTGATGACGCTCCGCGATCGTTTTTGACAACGCCTGCGCCTCCTCGGTCGTCACGTAGCGAGGCACAATGTGAGCACTCACCGTAGAACATCCAGCACTCGAGGTAGAAGGAAGTTCAGTGGCGTCCTGGGTCACCGGTGATGCCGCACGAGACGACTCGGAAATCAGATCCGATTCGTCGGAAGGGAAATCGTCCGGAGGGTTCTGTTTCTTTCTGCCGCGATTCCAGGCCTTGCGTTTGCGTTCGCCGAAGCGTTGTTTCGTTTTCCGCTTCCGTGAGAACGAGCGTCCCATTGCGACAAAGAAATATCCAATGGAAAACGAGTTGAAAACTTGCTTTCAAGCCGATATTCACGAGGCGAAAGAGATGAGCACTTCTTGCCGCGAACAAAGAGCAACAGAGAAGTGGCTCCGCGCTCCGCGCGCGTAGCAGACGACGCGCCGCTCTCCCGGCGGCGGTTGCTAGGGGCAACCACGGAGCCGGCCAATGACGAAACGCGCCGCGGGTGACGTGGCGACGGGGGCCAATCGGACGCCGCTCTTTCTGTTTCTGGGCGCTTGAAGTTTTGTTTTTTTATGTGCTTGCTTTACGCGGGAGAAGAGAACCGACGCGGGAAACGGGTGGATGACGAAATGCTCTTTCATTTGATAGCAAGATGGCCGCGCTCGGTTGTGTCGTCGCGGAGTTACGGGGGTGCGAAAAACACTCGTTTTTCGAGGTTTTTAGTGGATATTGTGCCACCTGAGCTGCTGTAAGTAATTAATTAGGCCATTTAGAGATCGTTTTCAGCGGAAAAACTTCGTGATCGCGAGGAAAAAGGCCTGTGGAAGTAAAATATCGAACTTTCAAAAAACCGACTTTTTTGACATTTTTCGCAAGCTTCGTACCGTCCCCATACTGAAAAGTCCAGTAATACCCCAGTTACATGGGCATCTATAACTACAGTTATGCTAACCGCAGTTACCATAAACTGAAGTTTTGTGCAGTTACATGGCTGACCAAACTGCGGTTAGCACGAAACCATGGTTAGCGCAAACTGAGCTCCACGATTTTGGTTTGGGCTCGCTACCTGAGCGAAAGGTAGCGGCGACCGCAGCATCGCCTGCTATCAAAGCACTAACTATTTCAGAATGCCAGGGGCACACCCAGAAAGCACCGTGGAGACAAATGTAGCTGAAAGAAACATGTTTCGCAGACAGACAGATAGCAAAAGCAATTACAGCCATGTCGCGGGACGGGACAAAGCCCGCACTCTCTGGCGCTGCCATTGATTCTGGTTGACGGCAACGCGGCTTCCCTCATTTCGCCCAGAGTTTTTTATTTATTTTACGGGTCTTGATCATTTTTTTTCTACGCACCACAAATAAAATTATGGGTCTAATTACTCGTATTAAAGGGACACTGACTGGGTATTTATGCTCGCCGAGGTTTTTAGTTGTACGTGACACATAAGAGCCCAACTTTTTAGAACAAAATTTGTGGCTCGAAATTCGGTTTCTTTCTGCCTGAAAACCGCTGATTAAGAACTGGCCGGTTTGAGTCACACTCACTCTCTTTTCCATGGTCACGGGCCGTTTTCTAAGGTTTAGACGCGACCATCAAATTTAATCCGTCGTGGGTCACTAAAAGCACACAGTCAATACCAAAAAAAAAAAAATGAATCCCATTTTTTGTGGTTTCCTAAAGCTACAAATATGTTGATTGAAAAAAGCGTTCAGCCTTTCCACTCTCGTGAGGAAGGAAGACCAGCGGAGCTGTACTCGATACACTGCCGCAACGAGTACGCGCCCGTTTCCCGATTCTTTCCGTCCGACACGCCGCCGATCGTGGATACGTTTCCGGTGAACCAGAGACTGTCGCACACGGCGCACGTGACGCCAAGCGGGTTCTCCTGCAAAGCTCCCTCCGGAACCTTGCCGTCGCACCCGGGAACTGTTCAGCCGGCGTGGAGTGCAGTCGTCGCCGGGCCTCGCGCTTGCGCTTGGCCTTCGTGGCACGATCGTCGTCCGTGGCGTTGGCCCGCAGGCGCCCTTTACATCGCTGGTTCTATTCTCGGCGGCAGCTTTCAAGGCGAACGATGTGCTCTTCTTTAGCAAGGGAATCTGAAGCGCTGGACGCAGTGGAAGTCGAGCGACTTTGCAGCAGTTGCGGACCCGTTCGCGCTGCTGTACGTCGCCGCTCTTTCCAGAGTTAGTCTTCTTTCCCCGAGCGTAGGAAACAGCGCGCAGAACAGACGAGGACGAAGAAACACATGGGACGAGCGCTGCGCTCGTTACGTGTGCTTCTTCTTTGTCGGTCGTCTGTTTTCGCGCTGTTTCCTACGGTGAATTCCCACCAACTCGCCCAACTATCCATTCTTCTATGATAGCTATAAAGGTTGCCGCCATCTACGAGCGACTGCGGCAACCAGACTGGTGGCCTGGTTGCCGCCGTCGCTTATAGGTGGCGGTAGCTGTCCAGGTAGGTTTGTGTCGACATGCATTTGATACCGGACACGATCCTGGGGAACCTAGCCCTTAACAGCTCCGCTGTAAAAAAGGTTGCACTGACAACCGGAAGCATTCTGTGCGTTCACTGCATAATTCTCAACATGGCGTCGTTTCGCGTTTTGTGGTACTCGCGGGTGGCAGCGGATGACAGGCATGGGACCTTTGCTTCAGAACTGTCGTTCACGGTACCGGCAAATTCTGTCTTCCTTCGAAAGAGAAATCTTGGACCGATCAAAAGAATTGATATTCATCCCGTGCGACACGCCCGACTAGCAAGCCGATTGCTTAAAGACGTCGTTGAGCCGTCGTTCCTTCTCGTGGCTGAAGACATTGCTCGCTCGAACGTCGAGCACGAAGTGCGTACATCGAGTTGAATACGCACGCATACGGTTTCTTTACTAGGTGCAAATGTGGCCAATGCATGGTGCTGCCCGACTTCAACCCTGGAGTGCATGTACAGGAGGGAAATCGGCAGCAAACTTTCCGGTATACAGTCAACCGGCTGCATTACTGGCATTACTACGAACGAAAGGGTTCCTTTTGTAGCTCAGTGGAAAGACGTCCGCTTCACACGCTGCGGGCACAAGTTCAATCCCTAGTACCATTTTTTTTTTTTACATTTTGCAATGTTTATATTTTTTTTTTTACAATTGTCACTGAAAAAAACAGTTGTTGTGGACGATACGTCGTTGAACTAAATGGTATGGGATTGCATTTTTGACACCTCTGCCGCACAATGCCACTTTCAGATGCAGGACATGTGAGGCAGCTCTTCACGCAACATTTTGGGAGTATTCTTTTCGGAGCCGATCACAGGAATTCACCACGGGCACTCACTACTAATTGCCAACATTTAAATGTACAAAACAACTCATCTTGAAGTACAGAACAGCGAGTGGAACAAACATGACTGCAAAGGAATCGCACGGTGAACAAATCCCGCAACGCATTTTGTCTGCTGCACCCGAAAAAAGAAGAAAAAAAATGCACCATCTTCCCGAGGGGAACCATGGGGTGATGCGGAGCATCGTGTTGTTTCCGAGGAAAGGAGTCAGTTGCGTGCTGACGTCGAGAGATGGCGCCACCGACTGCCCTAGCGTTACCCCCTACGCTAGCCTTCGTCGCGGCTCTGCGGCAGAGAAACTTGGAACGCTTGCCGTTTATTTTTTCACACTTGAAGGAGAGGTGACTAGAGGAGGAGAGTTGCGCGTGCGCGCGCGGTGTGAGGAGAAGCGAACGCACGCGCAGTGCACGCAGCTGGTAGAGAGACGAGCGGAGAGAGTAACGCGCAGCTGTTGGAGAGAGGGAAGGAGGAGAGTTGCGTAGTGCGAGTGCGGACTACGACGCCAAGGCTGCGGGACATAGGCCCGAGCAAGAGATGCTCCGCATCTAAAAAAAATCGCACGGTTGGGTGTAGCTACGTGACTTCCGCCACTCACTCTCCTCCTCTCCACTTCTCCGTGCGGTGCGGGAGTTTCGGTTTCAGTTTCGAGCAGTTGCGTTTTTAGGCTTTATTAAAAAAAGACGTGACTCTGTAGCAAAATCTTAATTGGATAGTATTCCCACACCATTTAAAATCGCCTGGCAAAAAATTTAAAAAAAATTGGGGGTGCCAGTGTTCCTTAAACAGTTCATGGATATAAAAAGTGTGTCCTTGATCTGAACACTGGATATTGCAGTTGGTTTTGTTTTGGCTTCAACCCTTCAACTGCAAGCAAAATGGCTGTTAACACCATCACTGTTTAGCTTGGCCAAACCACGGTTAGCGGCCGCGAACTGCCGTCTGCTTAATTACAGTTAAAGTGGCCCATGTAACTAGGGTATAGGAGAACCACAAAGCTGTATTGTTTTCACTCTATCCTTTCCCAGCAGGCCAGTTTACCCAGCGCACATTACAAATGTATTGACTAAAAAAATTATTTTTTCGAACATGGGTATTAAATTTGTTTTGGCTTTTTTTCGTATTTGGTGTCGGTGTCGCTAGATGATTTTAAGGTATTCAACCTCGGTTTCTAGTATCGAGTTTGAAAGATTAATTTCTTTCTCAGACTAAATTCTGGCGCTTTCGTTTTCTTCCAGTAGGCAGCGGGGCGACTACCGGTACGAAGACCGGTATGAAGACCGCTACGGAGACCGGCACGGCGACCGCGGCCGTCCCTCGAGCCGGTCATCGGTCGACGGCTATGCTGAAACATCGGACTTGCGCCGGGGCGACCGTAGGCGCCACCCGAAGGACGGCGGCGCAGAGCGGGTGCCGTCGCGCCACAGCGAGTCGGACGGTTCTTCCCCGGAATCGAGGAAGGGCAGGCTCCGGCGCCACCGGGACCGCGAGAACGAGTTTGGGGCGGCATACTACGCAGCTCAGCAGAAGGGTTACGGGACTGGTGAGTGCCTTGGCCTCTCTTTATAGGGTTAGACTGGCAAGATTGCCGGCGCCGCTAAAAGCGACAACGTGCTCCCGCCACGAGCTGCACGACGCGGGGACTCGTACCACGGATTGCAGATGCAGAAAACTCGGGTTTCGCGGTGCGATAATTGTGCGGGAAACGAACTGGTACGTTACAGAACTGACGTCGCACACACGCGGATCGCGGGCACGGCAAACTCTGGTTCCCCGGTGCGACAGAAGCGCGCGGGAACCCGCTGCGAGCTTGTGTGTTGTGGTAACCGATACCGCAGATCAAGGATGCAGTAGGTTTGCGTTTCGCGGTGCCACGAACGCGCAGGAACCCGCTACAAACTCGCATGTCGCAAGAGCCGATGTCCCGCGTGCAGATTGGAGAGCACGGCAAACTTCGATTCCGCAGTGCAAGAACCACGCGAGAACCTGCTGTGAGCCCGTTGGTTGCGCGTACCGATAACGCAGGTTGTGCGGTTGATGTGGCAGGATTTTTTGCCCATTGATATTTAGCCAGAAGAATGGGACGGACGATCTCTCTTGGGAGGGCGTTCATACGTGGATTTTACGGTATAAGTAAACGTTATGGCAATTTTCACTTTACAAGTTGTTCTTTTGGCCTGTCCTCTTACTGTGTCCTTGCAACTGGTTTGCCTTCCTTCGAAATTTCCCTCTATGCGTAAGTTTTTTTTAGAGGTCGGATTGGAATATATCATGTTTAGAATAGTTTTGCGAGCTTGCACGAGATGTTTGCTCTTGGAGTGTGCCTTTTTCCCCCTAAGATGGTGTGTAGCGTGTGTAGCCCGATTATGCCGTCTGATAATAAGTTCCTTTTCTTTTTGTGCAGATCCATACGACTACAGCGCATATCGACGAGACTACTACAACTACTACCAGTATGGCTATGCGCCTCGTTCGGGCTATGGCTATGGCTATTACGACGAGCTGTATAGGACAAATCCTGCGTAAGTGCCCTTAATCAATACACTTTTGTTATACTTTTTTTTGTGTGCCCGATTGTTAACTGCTTTTTGTGGATACGTTGCTGCATAGTTTATTGCAAACTTGCCCTTTGGTCAGCTGTTGGAATGCTTATAAATATGATTCCTTTAATACATTTAATTTTTAGTGCAGCAACGTTGCTCGCTCACTTTCAAACATTGAACTTCCCAATCCTCTATTTCAAAAACCAAGATTCACCGCCATATGTTACATTCTATGTATGTTTTGTGTGACATACAGTAAGACCTCATTGATATGTTTTTAGGGCACATCTTTACAAATCTTGGTTGGAGCGAGTCCAAAGTTTACAGCAAGATCTCTACTCTTCCTTGTTGGTTTAGAGCTATGTACTGCAGTACAGCAAATGCATTCTTGAGAGGAATGTGGCTTCTCTCGCCATACTCTAAAATGTAAATGAAAGCTGGCAGGAATGAAAAGCTGGCAAAACTGCAATGAAAGTCCCCAGTCATGCTGGGATGGATGAATGGATGTGTGCATGCAGCTGAAACTTTTAAATTGGGTGGCAGCCTGCACCACCTAGCCAGTGCTTATAATGGACAGTTAGCCTCTACCTAGTATACAAAACATTAAGGTTAAGCACTTTATTAGGAATACAGTGCAATCCATTCATAACGATAATGAGACACCCCAAAATTTCAATCGTTATAACCGAATATCGTTGTATCTGGACTAGAAACTGATCGTTTCTGGTCTAGAAACTCTAAAAACTGGTTGTCATAAGCGGTACATCCTCATATGTGACATCGTTATAAGTGGATTGTACTGTTCTGCAAAAAATTACAATCCGTGTGACGGAAGCATGTCCTCACAACTGGGTGCGCACACCCGACAAATCAACGGGAAAAGAATAAATCTATGTGTTTCACAGTGTCACCACAGGGTGGTGCAAGCTGCTGCAAATATTTTAAAAACAGCCAAATTTATCTATCCAGGCGAGGCAGGTTCTGTTATTGTTGAGGTTCACATTTCAATACATAGCTTGCTCATACTCTGAATGTAGCACCTGAGAAGCCCCAAAAAATACATTGTAACATACATTTTAATGAATAAAATAGTTTTATGGGACTCAAGGTTGGGACGTAACAATTGGGAAATGCATCACCTGAGAATGTTTTTGTTTTATCTGTGTACTTACCCTGGCTCAGATTTACCTTCTCAGTTTGGACTGGGCATTGTCATGCAGAGGATATGACAGCATGCTTTCTTCTTTATTTATTTCTAATTTATATTATATGTTAGCACTGCTGCTTCTCATTATTCTTTTTTGCACACATTGTAAACAAATTCATTCTTGAGTCATGGGGCGTTCTCTCAAAATGCTGGTCATGAAAGGACAGCTCATGAGGTGACGTGACGTTAGAGTCACACGACACACACAGCATGTGCACAGCTCGTTTGCAACAGATTTTGTGCATATCCAAGTTTATCAGATATGATCGAGACACGCTTTAATATTTTTGGGGAGAAATCCTAGCCATACAAATTGCTTGTATGACTACTACCAGTTTTACGAGCGTACTTCGTATCTGCTTCCCCGTATCCGTATGCGAGTAAAGGTGTTACACCGTATCATACTCTACTCGCCAGCTACAAGCAGCAGGTGGACGAGCGCTACCGGGAGTACTACGCCCGGCTGGGCTACGACCCGGCTTACCTGGATCGGCTGAGTGTGCACTCTGGCCGGAGCTCGGCCAATGAGGACTCACGCAGGGACGAGAGCTTCTGCAGTAACACGGAGGACGACTGCGACCCCTCCATCCTGGATGGATACACTGAGTCCACGCGGCTCCACGAAGGTTCGCTCCGGTTCTTCTTGCACCGGTCACTATGGGGATTGTTGCAAACGAGAGGCGCGTACAGGTCCGTTCGTACAGTGCCGTCTGCTTACGTTGCGTTACATTATGGACCCTTGCCTCTGCTTACATAGAGAGTCACCGTTACACGTGTGCTTTGTACGAAACGTGGCAACTAGTTCGAGGGGCAGCTTTATATGCAACATGGGAAGGTGTCTGTGAGGGTTTGTTACAATTTGTGAGGATTTTGACGAAGCTGACGCGACGATGACATGTCCGGAAGTTCTGACAATGATTAAGCTTTAAGGCGAAAGCCTTACTTGTCCCATTGAGCGAAAAAGTGTAGAAAAAATGACCGGCATCTCCACGTGGTGAATGATGTTGATTGGGGCGAAGCTCTGGTGGTGCTGATTATACTGATTTTATTGTTCATAGGTAGTGCTGATAATGCTGATTTTTTTTTTTATTGCTCATAGGTAGTGCTGAGTTCCGGGTTGCGTTTCGACTTCATTATTACCGCTTTATGGTCGGTGAAATGCAGAGCCAGTGGTTCTTCTAGCGGATCAGCTTGGATCCGCTAAA
Organism: Ixodes ricinus; assembly: GCA_037355805.1. Classification (NCBI taxonomy): domain Eukaryota; kingdom Metazoa; phylum Arthropoda; class Arachnida; order Ixodida; family Ixodidae; genus Ixodes; species Ixodes ricinus. The sequence continues at coordinate 31,352 of JAZHYW010060807.1, read as the reverse complement.
ATCTGTGGGAACGCATCTCCACTGCTTAAAGGGCAACTCCGCTTCACTTTTGGTTTTGAAAAACAAAGCAGTCCTCTTCAGTATCGCCTAGGAAGACCACACGTCGAATATTACGACGCAGTTCTGTCTAAATTAGGGATGGGCGAATATTCGGTTATTACGAATAGCCAATCGAATTCTGTTCTATTCGGCATTCGCTTCGACTCGAATTTAAGTATTCGACAAAATCGAATTATTCGACCTTTCTAAATACAGTCAAACCCGACTATATCGAGCCCGTTTACATCGAATTATTCCTTATATCGAACAATTTTTGTGCACAGTAGTGTTACAGTGATAATATATAGCAAAAACTATGGTTGCATCGAACAAAAATAGCAGCCGCTACCGATATATCGAACTGCCAAGGGCGCCGTTTTGCTCTGCAAGCTGGCTTTCCCCGAACGCAAGCGGCCGAATTGGGGGAAAGCCAGCTTGCAAAGCACGCTGGATTTTTTTTTTTTTTTTTTTGGGGGCGGTTGCGTTGATTGTTTGGAAGAAAAGAAAAAATATCTTTTGCGGAGGGAGTGGAGAGAGGGTGCTCCGTGCTCCCTCCCCCCGCTCTGTCCGCAAAAGAGAATTTTTTTCCCGGGTGGTTGACGCGGCCGCCCGGAAGAAAAAAAAGACAGCTTGCTCTGGTAGCTGGCTTTCCCCAACGCAGCCGCGGTCGTAGGGGAAAGCCAACTTGCAGAGCAAAACGGCACTCTGCAGGAGAAGGTGGTCCTGCTCGGACGTGCTCCGTGCTCTCGGCATAGTTCGGCGCTAATGCGCGAATATAAAAGGCAGCGGCCTCAGCATTTTGGAGTCCGTCCATAGCGTAGAAAAATATCGTTATCGCGGATGCAATGAAGAAAAAGCAGCAGAAGATGCAAGACTGCTTCATTGTGTAATATTTCAGCAGAAAGTGGATTTTTGAGAGTCAAATTCATTAAAACTTTTATATCGAATTACCCGCTATACCGAACTGGTAGACGTTTTTTGCGAGTTCGATATAAACGGGTTTGACTTACTCTGGCTTGGATTTCCGGCCAGGTGGCGCAAGCTTCCGACCACTTTGACTATTTCATGCTCCCGAACTCAATACACTTGAAATTAACAATTACAGTACTTCTAATACCAAATAAGGGCAAATATAAAACTATAGTGTAAACATATCTTGTGGTATTTGTTGCTTGTACTATTCGAACTATTCGATTCGAAATTATTCGGCCAAAATCACTATTCGCTTCGAATTCGATTCGGACCCAAAATCCTCTATTCGCCCATGCCAAGTCTAAATGTTTCCTAAACGGTCCGGCAAACTTTGCAACCCGCCAAGTTGCCGAAATCGGCTGACTCGAGCGGGCGAATTCAGGCACAACCAACAGCGCAGTCAAGGCTACGGCATGAGGCGGAGCCAACATTGAGCTAAACGTCATCTTCATAGCCCCCTTTTGCTTGTTTTTACTTTTCCGGGCGGCGTAGCTCATGACGTCAGCACCGTTGCTTCTCGGCGCTCAGCAGTGTCCACGTGATTGGCGTAACGCGCCTGCGCAGCGCGCTTCTTGAGAGCAGTTTGGCCGCCCGCCGTGGTCCCGCCGCGACCGCCGTTTCCGCGTCACAACCACCGTCGTCGTCTCACCGTTTGTGATTATTGTCTCTCGGAGTTTCGTCCACACTATGGACACGCCATGTACGCAGACTTATGCCGCAGTTGTGCAGACGTCGTCGAATGCCGTAGACACCAAAACGTGGCGAAGAGTGCGGTGCAGACGACACTCGTGCCCGCCACACGCCTGCCCCAATCCCGCCCGTCGTTGGGCCGAGGATCACGTGACATCTCGTACCACGTGATGGCCATGTACGTGGCGGCCGAGCGCCACTGTTGCCGGACGGAGCCGAAGTTTCGGTTTCTCAATTTCTGCTCGTGTTTAAAATTGGATTTAAAAATATATATCCCATTTTTCGTGAAGCAAACGATGTAGTGTCTTTTACTAGAGCTTTTACTAGAGATCACTCATTATCCCGAAATCTTTGGAACTGAGCGGAGTTGCCCTTTAAGTCAACGGTCCATGTCGAGAAAGTGAATGTGTGGTATGGAACGTGGCTATATAGACGCTTTCAGCGTACGCCAGATGGAGCCGCCATTGCCGACCTTCTCTTGTCTTACCGAGATGCCGAGCCACTGAAGCGGGCGTTGACGAGCCTCCACAAGGGCTTATGCTGGGGAGAAGGACGCGGTAGAATCTAAAATGGCAATGACCTCACCTACTGTGGTAATGATGAAGTGGAGCGAAAGGAATAAGAGGGCACAAAAACTGAAGGTCGGTTATGGCGGCGCCCATGCACAGCTGCCTGAAAGCGTCTATGAGCATTTGACCGCAGCGCCCTCTCGTCTATAAACGTTAAGCCAATGCATGCAAAGTTTAACGAGAGTTATATACACATTTGACCGTGGCGCCCTCTCCTGTATAGACGTTGAGCGGCTACATGCAACGTTTCATCCATGACAGAAACCCCAGCTCTTGAGATACTACCAGATCTTAGAGCCCCTACTCGATCCCGCAGTCGTGGCCGAGTGGTTGAAGGCGATGGACTAGAAATTCATTGGGGTCTCCCCGCACAAGTTCGAGTCCTGTCCACTGCGTAAACATATTTTTTTTTCGTCGTTATTTATTTTTTCATCAATTTTTTTTTTTTCATTTTTTTATCTTTTTTTTTTTTTTTTGTTCTACACGAGCATGTGAGCTCACGAGCAGTAGCACGAGCACCGGACCCCGGACAGACATACGGACACGGCTAGCCCCTAAGGAGCTTCGTCCCTAAAAGCCTTGTATGAATAGATACATGCTTCTGATATACCTCCTGGGAAGAGTACATTTGTGTGAACATGCTGATGCAATGTAGGAAAGCAGTAGGGCAAGGAAGCTCGACACATTTTGTCTTGTCTACTTTGCTGGATTTTATCTAGTAAAAAATTACCGGCAGTTTCGTAAAACAAAAGGTAAAAACACAGGCATGCTGGTGAAGATCTAAAAAAACTGACAAAACAACCACAAGTATCAAACACAGCTGTGTTTGATACTTGTGGCTGTTTTGTTTGTTTTCTTATCGTTCCGTGTCTCCGGTTACTATGGAAAAAAAGTTTGTGTGGTCCTGCTTCTCTGCAGTGTAAGCCTGCACCGCGAATAGGTGTACCTTGCCATTAGAACAATGGGCCACTCGTAGGTAATGAAAATGTCTTTGTGGACAATCAGTTTCTGTAAAACTCTAATGTCCTTTATTGGAAAGAGTCTGGAGTGTCTTATAGTTTGTTTTTAAGCCTGACTTGATTTGCTTCCTTCCCCCAGTGTCTGGCGAAAGGGTGGCCCGTGCTCAGGAGATGAAGAAGTTCTCACGGCCACACCCCCTGGCCCAGCTTCTCCGGGGCCAATGGCCTCCTCAAGCTCATTCCATCCACCAGCACCTCCTTGCCACCCCCGTGGAGCTGCACGATCTCAGGGTGAGGACCCACCCTTTTGCAAAACCTTTGCTCAACAGGTCTTGTTTGGGACCAAAAAAAAAAAAAACTGCTTTCCTCTTAGTGTGGCAACAAAAGGGCAATGTAACGAGTAGGGGTGTGCGAATACCGAATAGTAGCTTTCGAATCGAATACCGAATCGAATCAAGAAAAAAAAGCCGAATATCGAATTGAATATCGAATAGTGATTTTATTTGTAGGAATTTTTCAAAGTGTGCTGCGAATGAGATGATTATATGTGCAGAGTATGCGCCTGGTGCAGAATATGCATCTTGTACAAAACAAAAGATAAAATGTAAAAAAATTCTGGTGAAAAAACAAAAAAAGAAAAAGCAGTTGCTGTTGGACTTTGGGCACTAAAGATCCAATTTTATGGCGCAAACATAATCTATATACCCTAAACGTCACAAAAAAACCAAAGTTACAGCCACGCGTGCCTTTTTTTCTGGTTAAAAGCACAACCTAACACCACAACTTTTTTTTATATTTGTATATCTCAAAAAAGGGGCATTATGCGATATTTGGTCTCCATTTTAAGGAAGAAAAAGGGCACCCGGGATTTTATTTCACATAAATAAACAGATAGGTGTTAAATCTGAGTAAACAAGCTTAAACAATATAATCTGAAGTAAGAAAAAAAAACGTGGTTAGGTGGCGCAAGTCACCATCCAACTGCCGCTATGCATCCATTTTTCTGTCTATCTATCCTGTTTTAGAGAGCCTTGATTTAAAAGAGGGAGCAAGCGAAACTGAAACCACGGAGACGGCTCCAGCGCAGATTAGTCGTAAGTGCGCATGTGTTGTGTTGTCGCGTGGAAAGAAGGCGAGCAAACTGAAGAGCGAGCGGCGACGCCTCCCCGATCGACGCTTTCGTCTTTTCGTCACCTTCTCGCAGTTCGTAATTCAAACGCGGCTATCGAATGGTTGGAAACCCTCTCAAATCTAGGCACACTATTTTTCCGTTCCGTTTCGTTCCGAATCAGAATTTGCGGCTTGCGGTTCCAAAAGAACGACGGCGATAACTCGGCTGGTTTCATCGGCGTGGTTAACGTGGTTTTCTTTCTGTGATCGTGCAGTCGCCGATTTCTGTGAGTGCGGCAAGTGTGTTTTATATCGGCGCTTCAATTTGAAACGAGGGGCTTTACTCGTGAAAAGAATTAGGCATGGCGCGGCGGCGCAAACGGGATGTTTCGGTTGTGATTCAGGGGTAGATTGTGTCACGACGTGAGTAAATCTGCGTGCTATAAAGTTCGTGGCGTTCGTTACTTTTCTTTTTTCTAACCTGTGCGTTAGATTTTTGTGGAATGGTAGGACCAAGAGGTGTTTCTCGCATGGTCTGTCTAACATCACGGCGCTTACATCGGGAGAAAGAAACGGCTTTTTTGTCAGCCCCGCGCCGACCGCGCGTCTTTGGCCGAATATATTGAATATTCGAGTGACCGAATACTAGGAATTCGATTCGCGAATCGAATTATTCGGGAACTTTCTATTCGATTCGAATTCGTATATTCGAGTATTCGCACACCCCTAGTGACGAGCTCTCTTTATTCTGCTCTGTTGCTGCAGGCACTGAAGTTGAAATGTAGTATGTTCGTCCTCGGTCGAGAGGCGATTCAGACCGGCTTTGTCTACGTTTCGAAGTTGACATCCAATTAATGCTCAATTTGAATGAGGTCAGAATGTTGTTTAGGAAAGAAGTGGAAGTAGTTCCTACAAGCTTACCGATGGGAGATTGCCGCAGAATTTGGCCGAGACTCTGCCACCACCCTCGGCACGAGTATCTGAACGATGTACTGTAAGATCCCGCAAGGACGCCGTCCCCTGAGAGATCGTCTATCCCGTTTTCCGTCTAATTATCCGTAACATAACAATTCTGAAACATCGCCCCCCCCCCCAATCCGATTCCTGTCGGACGTCACGCGATGTTCGACGGGAATCGCATCAACCGCGTGACCTGCGGTACTGGTACATCTGACAAGCGAGTTTGTAGCGGGTTCCCGCATTTTTGTCCGCGATCTATGTGCACAATATTGGTTCCCGTAACACTTGAGTTATTTCCACATGTATATTACATTGTGTGATGTGAATCTGCTGCATCTGCGATCGGCAATGTCCGTTCCCATGACATGCGGGTTTGTAGCATATTCCCACGTTTTGTCCTCAATCTGCTCGCGATATCGGTTCTCATGACAGGCTAATCTGTATCGGGTTCCCGCATGTTTCCTTGCGCCATGAAACTTGAACCAGCTGCTTCCGGATTTGCGGTATCCATTCCCGTGAGGTGCGAGTTGGCGGCAGGTTCCCGTGGGTCCTTCGCACCATGAAACGCGATTTTGCTGCGTCTGGAATCTGACGTATCTTAACCCACAACACAGGAGTTTGTAGCGAATTCCCGCGTGTTTATCGCATCGTGAAACGCGAATATGCCGTGTTCGAGATTTGCGGTATCGGTTCCCGTGTCCTGTGGTTTGTAGCAAGTGCCCAGGTGTTTATCACTAATTTTTGATAAAATTTCCCCGTGGCACACCCAAAGATAGCCCACCCCATATTTTTCACCATTGATCTCATGTTTGGTGAGCATTCTAGCGGGATTTTGCGGTAGCCCCTTTCAGATACACGTACACGTGGCATCTGTTGATCATGGTTCCCTACAGCTGTTGAAACTTGTTTGGTCTTTGTTGCCTGCAGCACATTCTTCAGAAGGATCCTCAGTTCAAGGAACTTCAAGCATTTCCTGGACCCCTCATAAGGTAATACTACTATCTGCATTGACAACACCGTGCATATTTGTACTAGGGCTATCCTACCTGGGCTCTTTGTTAGCAACCCCCATGATCCTAGTGTTTCCACTGAAGTCCAAGGAATGACAAGTGACTTGCAAGTTGTTGGCCCCATCTACTGAGCTATGGTGTTGTGCCTCTTGGCAGAAGACCAGAGGGACGGCCTCTGTAAATTAGCTTGGCTTGGCTTGCTCCTGCGAGCAACTATGAACATGTCCCATATGTATCACCTCTAGGAACATGGTGCCTATTTATTAAGACAAAGGAAACAGGTATGCCAGCAAAAATGCAATAAAAAAACACTGAAAAGGAAAAAAAAAAGTACTTTTTTTTTGTAGCAGTTTGAAAAAATTGCAAATATTTAGGAGTGTGTGAATATGGAAATGTTCTAATAGAAATCTGATATGAATATTCGAAAAAAAAACAGCTTAGAACATTGAATGTACACTTTCGTTAATTCAACCTCGATGGGACCTCAAACTTTCGTCGAATTATCCGAATGATCGAAAATAAAAAAAGGACAAAAAAACACTTAAAATTAAACTTCCTTTTATTGTCCACAGTACTCAAGGATAGTCTGCTGCCGTCTGCACCTAAAACGCGTGTCTAAAAGCATGCTCCGGAGAACAACATAACTAAACATCAAAACCCCAGAAAATCGCACACAACAAAAAAAAACGAAAAAAATTAAGTTTTACGAGCCGACTTTGACGTCGGGCAGCCAGACTGTTGGCGACAAAGAAAAATAAAAAATAAAAGGAAAAGAGAATCCGCGCTTTCCGACGCAAGATGGACCGCACACGATGCTACAGAACGCTTTGAAAGCGCGCTCTGAGAAAGCTTTACAAGCCGACTTTGGCGCCAAACAACCAAACCGTCGACAAAACAAAAAAAAAAAAAAGGAAAAGAGAATTTGCGTTTTCTGGCGCGCAAGATGGACCCCACACTCTGCTACAGAAAAGCGCTTTGAGAGCACGCGCTGTCTCCGCGTCCGACCTTGTGCTACGTTCTCCGTGCTATCTCCACGCCAGATTGGTTGCGCTGGCTCGTGTCATTCGCCACGGTCCATCTCAACGGCGTAGAGGAGCAAACGCATATTTGCGCACGTTCGGGTTTGCAGCAAAGGGTCCGTGTTTCGCCGTACGTTGGTGGTTTTTGTGCCGTGGTGCCGTGCAAAGTGAGCCCGCGCGCATTCGCTTGGGACGAATTATCCGATGCGATGCGGAGTTTTCCCGGGTTCGAACTATCAAACTTTTCCTCACGTAGAAATGTATGGGCGCTCGCCGGGACTTTTGAACACGATCGAATCAAACGAAAAGTCGAATTACCCGAGGTCGAACTAACGAAAGTTTACTGTACCTATGTTTCGAATATAAATGTACCACTAAAAAAATTACAAAAAAAAATGCAAACATTTTTTTTATTATTTTTAAGTAAGTGAAACTACCTGTTATTACCTTCAAATTCAAGTAAATGAAACTACTTGACTTTTTACGTGTTGCCTTGCGCGGGTTTTACACTGCAGGACTGAGACTCACAAGAACGACGTAATCCAGTTCTGCACACAAAAGATCCAGTCATTTGCGGACAACCCCAGTCTACCGGACAGGTCGTCGCACATCTTGCTCTGGGAGCTCCTCATCCTCATGCTTCGTCAGAACGGGGTGAGCCCGATGCAACATCTCTGTACGCGGCATGGCTACGGGGCCTGGTCCTCGATTGGTGTGTTTAGTGTCCTCTAACGTGCAGCCTGCTTGCAACAAACGCCGCGGGAATCTAAAATCAGTTTGCTATATTTGTTTTTTGCTATATACAAACCTCGAAGAAGAAAAAGTAAAGAAAAAGAAATTGGCTGCTTTAGTACGACATTTTAATACCTTTCAAAGTAGCTGTCGATCTGCGACCAAGAGCATTGCATAAGGGACGCCTTTGCGATAGCCCGCCGAATTGCGTCGAAGCGTGGGAAAAGGCTTTGTCGCAGTCCGGCCCGGTCGGCGCCAGCGAAGTAGTCTCGGAGGGTATCCACTGCGGCGAGAGCCAATCCGGCAGACGCCGACTTCTTCGCGGAGTCGTCGTTGTCCTCGTCGGTTTCGCTAGCTGTCTCCGCGTCAACGGAGGTACAGTTTGGGAGAGGCTTCCTTAGTCTTGTCTTCTGTGGCCACGGCATTGTCCTCCGTCGTGAAGGAGCCGACAAGGTCAATGCCGAATTGGACGAGTTGGTCATTGGCCACGCTCTCCCAGAGCCATTCTAGTGGCACACAAATTTCAGCGACGGCAGGGGCGCCTTGCCCGGCAACCGCTTCGTTGCTCGCAGTGGCAGAGTCTGACGACCTGGTTCGGGGAAAAGCACCAGTCTCGTAGCAACGTGCGATCGTGTCACTCCTCACGTCCGTCCACGTTCCACTGACCGTTTGCACGCCTCTGGCCAACGTCACCTTGTGGTCGTTTGGCGTCGCGACAGTTCGAAGATTGACGAGTGCACGCCCGATGACCCGGCGACAGTAATGAACCTTTAGGTTGGCAATGACACCCCCGGTCTGTCGGTCGAGGCTTTTGCCGCGGTGTTTGGCGGCAGAAGAGGGCTTCCTCGGCGCTGAGCGGGGAATTAACGTGCTGCGCGCTACGGTTATCCAGGGGGAGCGGCACCTTCCGTTTTTCGAGCACCGTGTCGTCGTCTAAGTCGGTCAACCGCTCCCGAAAGCACTCCGCCGTTGTCCACGCCTTTCCGTTTTGCGCGCACGTCGCGGGAAGCGAAAGAATGGCGGCCCGCTGGTTCATGGGACTTCCTGACGACCGGTGGCTTGCGCTTGTCGCTGCTGTCAGCGTTCACATGCTACGTCACTGCTCCTGCGCATGCGCGAGGAGCAGTGACGTCACACTGGAACGCACAGCTGGCGTGCCGGAGCCGCTGCCGCCGCCGCGCACTCCGCTGGCCACTGCGCGCGCCTCGCCGGTCTGCCGCATTCCAGACGGAGTGACGTCATCAGCCGACGGCACGATCCGCACTGGCGCCGCCGCTTGCCCAGCTGTGCACCTTTGGTGCGCAGTAGCCAAGTCTGACACTGCACCGGAGCCGCTTGATAGCGCCTCTCATTTTGTGCGCATAAGCTCATGCTACGTATATCCTGGCATGGCCGAGCTAAGCCACCGCGAATTGTTTTTCTGCATTTATAAAATTACATTTTTTTTTTTTTTTCGCGTTTGTGTTGTGTTTTTTTTAATGTTTTTGTGTTAGAAGCAGGCTTGTATCGCATTGCGGGTATACAAATGGCAACGAGAAATTGAAATCCGCCTGTCCGCCGCCGTTGGCCGTTTTCGCGGTGCCTCTGAAAAGAAGGGGACACACTGCCACTTGCCAGTTTAGCAGAAAATGGACGGACAGTCTTGAACAGCCTTGAGCTTTATTGTATTTTCATTTTATAGTGGATGAAGCTGGCAAGCCAAAAATCGATGCGGGGGTAAAAAGACTCACGCGAGGACCCATCCTTTGGGAATGTATTTATCTGCGTTAATGCGAATAGCCTTTTATCCTGAAACTGTCGCGGAGTTATGCGCATTCGTCAGGTGGCCGCGCACACTCTAGAATACGCCAGCTCCACTCTTGAGGCGATTCTAAATTTGTTGACACTTTCACAGTCTTGCGCATTCGATCTTTCCGCAGCCGCAGTACGTGCGTTTGTCGTCACTTAGGAAGGCCGAGCAAAGCACGCGCCATACGCACAAGACACGCAAAGCTTTTATGGTTTTTACCGACCAGACTTTTTCTGGCGCTCTCGCAGCTAGTCTCAGCTAACGTTGTACTTCGCTTAACGGGGGTTTTGTTTCATATCTCTGCGTACCATAGGACGCCAGCACTTGAAAACTAACCGCGCTAGTCACAGCAAGTAAAGATGCAAGCGCGTTCCATGTTTTTGTTTTTCATTCGGTTCAGTGTGGTTCATTTCGCTCTTCGCCCTTTCGAAGGGCTTCGCCAGGAGAGGACTCGCTCCGTCGCTCCTCTCTCGATTCGCGGGAGAGGCGTGAACAAAGTCCGGGCTGCGCTAGGCACGAGAGCGAGGAAAGGTCCTGTCCATGAACATGTGTTTAGAGTCCGCGGATTTTTTGATTTATGACTGCCTTCGCAGCGTCTGTGGTTAGCCCGCGTCTGCCATGCTGTCATCAATCAGGGTCAACAGGATCGAAAATCATTCCGCCAGGCGCGGTGGCGGTCTTTATTTGACGTTTGATCGACCCGCGGCGCTTTATTACGGAGGTTAGATAGCCAAGATTAGAGAGCTAGATGGGTAGATAGTATTACATAGACGTAAAAGTGCGTGATAGTTATTTCATTTAGATGAGCATGCTAATGACGCGGGAAAAAAAGAAAGGAATGCGCGCTGTACGTCGTCTTGGTTGATTACGACTTCAGCGCGCGACTTTATAAACGGTACAAATTTTGCCACACGCTTTTTCTAAGATTACGGAAGACGCTGGAATTTTAGTGGTGATATAGCAACGTAGAGATATGACTCTGTCTTTTTCTCTGATGATGAAAATGGGTGAAAATTCGCATCCTTAAGACACATCTTTAAAAACAGTATGCACCAGTAGTACCTTGAACTTGAGCACACTAAGAGAGGAAGAAAAGTAAGAAATCCAGGCGATATTCGAGGACACATGCTAAGAAAGTACCACTGGAGTTGACATGAGCAAACACAATGTTTTTAGCCTTTCTGCTGTTTTGGGGGTACCGCCACAACATCGCCGCACGAGTCCTGGATGGATCTTCTTTTCTAGGACGTGCTGGTTTATCGTTGTGGCACACTACAAGAATTCACAATCAAGGATAACGCTCTACGCGGAACGACGACCTTCCACCATGCCGACCGCGTCGACGATCACTGCCGATGCCACGTTTTTCAGCAGACAGTAGGAACCATGGCCAACATGCAACACGCGCGGTCGAGCTCCCCTCGACCCCTGATCGGTCTGTCGATGTGGTCACTCTGTTCTTTCCCAAACGTAGCAAAAAAGTTCAGCAATGCTCAACTCCTTGCGTTGTGATAGAATACGAACAACACGGCGGTTTGGCACTTTGTTGCTGCGGCAACTCGTCGTTCCAACCAGTTGCGTTCGTTCGTTATCGTATTGGTTGCTCTGAATGCAGGTGTGTGAACGTGCCTTTTGGTGTATGAGCAGAGTGAATGCGGCTTAAAGCTCTCGTGCGAGACGCACCTTGTGACGCCGGACCGCTTCTTCCCTCGACCCAGTTTGTCTCTGGGTCGGACATCTCGGAGCTCCTGCTCCGTGGACACGAGATCCTGGAGCAGTCTTCCCTTGGGGCCCACCGCCCCGGAGTCGGCGGGGACGGAGCACCCAAAGTCGCCGGCAGTCCCCCAACAGAGGAGGCGGAAGAGAGCAGTCCGTCGCCGGACGAAGGCATCGTGGTGGCGCAAGACCGGACAGTCCTCGGCACCGGGGGCACCCAAGTGCTCGCCAAGTTCAGGGAGTTCCTCCTCTTCGGCCACAAAAAGGTGGGCACTCTTTTGGCACAGCGGTTGTCGCACCGAAAGGAACTTTTGAAGGAACTGTGGGGAACAGCACTGATACCTCTTAGGCCGTGTTCTTAGATCTGCCCGATTTTGCACCTGAGCGAAGGTTTCGTAATTAACCTTCGTAAACCTACTCGCGTCTAGCGTCACTCTACGACGAACAAATTAAGTGTTAATTTTGAGGGCACTAGTTAGACAAAGTGAAAGAGGTCTTTCTTGGTCCCTTTGAACCAATTAAACGGTTGAGACGCTTCCGAATTGTGCGCTTCCAGACGGGGACGGACGTGACTTCTCTGGCATTTTCAGGATGCCCTGGACTGGGCGGTGAAGCAGTCGCTGTGGGGCCACGCCCTGTCCCTGGCGTCGAAGATGGACGCCCGTACTTACGCCAGCATCATGACCCGCTTCACCAACTCCCTGGCGGTCAACGACCCCCTGCAGACCCTCTACCAGCACATGTCGGGCAGGCAGCCGGCCGCAGTCACCGTGAGTTCGCAACGCTGGGCGCTCAGTTTTCTCTTCGAGCGCCATTTCTCGGGTGCCACGAACAAGAGAATGGCACGAGGAGACCAATATAAAATATTGCCGTCTCCCTGTTTTGTGCACTCGAAACTCGCTGCACTAACTGATCATATTTATTTGGAAATAGGTTGACCTTTTTATGAGCAAATCTGTGTGCCTTCCTTTTTGCAGAACCCGTAGAGACCAATCCTTAAGAGTTACGAAAGGAGCCGGCGAATAGCAAAGCGGAGATCACGTTTTGAATAAAAAATTACAATCCACACAGATCTCATTTCTGCGTTTTGACATTATCGGTGCCTTGTCATTCGCCGAACCTCTTCCGTAAATCTCAATGATTGGCTCTTCTTGAGCACTGCAGATAAATATGTGCGCAGGCATTGATCATAAAGAACTAAAGTTGATCAAATCATAAAGAGGCCGACCTATTTTCGAACAAATATGGTGAACCAAATTGCCATTTTACCATTTGTGATCGGTGATTGAGTAGGTTAGTGCGTCAGCAGCTCGGAGCAGCAGAGCTAAAGCTCGTGCTGCGGAACCCAGCAATCCCAGGATCAGTCCCCACCCCTGCCCGTTTCGATCTGGATGAGCGACGCACCGGCGTGCAGTCGTGTATCGGTGCTGTGTGATGGATGTTGAAGACCCCAGGCTAGCGGTCTTACTGCACCTGACAAATTTATTATTTACAGCGTGTAGCAGTGTCATCATACTCTGGCATACTGAGGACACTCTGTCTGAACACCTATTGTCTGATTTCCTTTTGTACATTGTTTGTGAACTGTTTGCTTTTCTTTTATATTTTTGTGTACAGAGCTGCTCAGGATATTATTGATGCTGTTCTATTTTGATGCGTGACGGTCTCTGAGGGTGACTGGTGCTGGGCTTTCGTTTGTAAATGGAGGTCCGACGAATCGCTATGGATCGCTTCAATAAAGGGCCTCTAGCCGGTGTCATTTGCAGTGTTTGTGAGAATGGCGCATGCTTAGCGTTCTGTCTATAGCGACAAACATTCGCATGCCGGGCTGTTTACTTTGAATGCCGGGCCGTGACCTTATAGATATTGAAATAGCTTTTGTGGACTGCAGCATTTGCCAACAAAGTCGGGCTTGTGGCTTTATTTCTTGTGTGGAGCTTTGTACTTGTTTTCAAGTGAAACAGCCAAGGTCGCTTGTAACCAGAGGGCCTCCCTTTCCCTCTGATTGAAACCTGAATCTATCTGTTTGTAAATTTCCAGTTCTATTAATCCTTCACATATGTTTGTCTAAAGGATCAAGGAACCGAATGTGAGCCGACCCCTGGATGCTGGCGACGCTAGCATATCACTGTTAGTAATGAACGGCTGTTCGCATCCAATAACGTGTCTCGCCCTCGTGGCCCTGTGCGCAGTGCATCGCCGACGAGAAGTGGGGCGACTGGCGGCCACACCTGGCCATGATCCTGTCGAACCCGTCCTCGCGTCCGGAGGTGGATGCCCGCAGCATCACTACCCTGGGAGACGTCCTCGGTAAGCATGGCCCTCGCCGTTGGTGGGTTCGGACCCTTGGTACCAGTGCCCTCGCTTTTTTTGTCGACCAGAAGACGAACTTTGTCACTTTGGTTCACAAACGGTCTAGTGATTTTTGGATAGCAAATACCTCGGAAGATCGCCCACCCACACAGAGGGCAGGTGTGATGGAAAAAAGGGCGGGCTCACTGTTTTGGTATGTGACACACCCCACTTAAAAAGGAGTTAAGAAAAATGCTGGACTCGGTTCCTCTTCAGCTCATGCCTACATTAGCTGCCCCAGCCTGGTACGGTTATTATTACAGTGGAGCTGTTAAGGGCTAGTTTCTCCAGTATCGTGTCCGCGGGCAAACAAATGTCAACACTAAACTCTGGACAGCTACCGCCATCTTTGAGTGATGGCGGCAACCAGACAACCGGCTTGCTCGTTGTGTGGTTGCCGTTGTCGCTCATAGATGGTGGCAACCTTTCCAGCCTTTCCACTCTGGTTTTCACCAAAGTGGAAAGGCTGAATTTCTCTAGGCGTCATCCTTGAGGTCGTCCTAGACGTTGTCTTTGAGGTCGTCCTCGAGGTTGTCCTAGAAGTCATCCTTGAGGTCGTCCTAGGTTGTCCTTGAGGTCCTCCTAGAAGTCGTCCTTGAGGTCATCCTAGACGTTGTCCTCGAGGTCATCCTAGAGGTCGTCTTAGAGGTTGTTTTTTTGGGTCGTCCTAGATGTCGTCCCTGAGGTCATCCTAGGCGTCGTTTTCGAGGTCGTACTACAAGTCGTCTTGGACGTCGTCCCCTAGGCGTCGTCCCCTAGGTCTTTCAAGAAGTCGTCCTTGAGGTCGTCCTGGACGTCGTCCTCTAGGCATCGTCCTGGACGTTGGAAACATAACAGCTTCACTGGTCCTCCATTTTCACGTGAAGGGGAAGGGCTGTACATTTATTAGTATTCAGGGTGACGAGGGAAGAATAGTTTATTCAGTTGTCCCCCAAGCTTTCAAAGGAATGGATGCTATTAGTGTGGGAAGCCTTGCTGCCCACCCCATTGCAATAATCCCCCGATCCCAAGTGGCGCGATTTCAAGGGGTAGGCTATCTGTCCTTTTGAAGAAAACAAAATCGGACACTAAATACCGGTAGGCTGTCACTCGGGATATCGTTACAGCAAGTGAATTCATTGTTTTACAGTGACAGCTGTTAGTGGGAGCCTCCCAGGGGAAACCGCACGGTCATCCTTTATGAAAACTCGCGGTGACATCGTCAATCGCACGATAGCTCCCAGCCGCCGCCGCCGAGTTTATAAGAAATCAAAATTGGCCACCCGTCGGGGCGGTCTCGATCCAGCAACCTACGGATGACACCAACCGTTTCCTCTATAGACTATTGCTCTACCGACTGAACTATCGACAGGACATCGGTGGATTAATGACTGTACACATTCCGTTTCTTTTCAACTTACAGCGCTTGGGCGTCTCGTGAGCCGCGAGAGTGCACGCAATGCCACAGGAGGGCAAAAGACAACAAGCGCGTGCTGGAGGCATTTGAAAGAGACGCCCTTACATTGTCACTTTGTCGGTGACTAGGGCACATTGCTATAGGCGGCAACACTCTTAGATCTATTGGTCGACAAGCTCTACGCAAGAGCGGTCCTTCTCTGTTGGCTGCACGCGAGCAGCTATGGCGTAAATAGCGTTCCCAGTGCCACTGCACTGCTCCCACGGGCAACGAGGAAGGACCGTTTTCGGACAACGCTCTTTCTGCGTAAACTTTATGTTCACCGTAAAAACCGTAATGGAATCGCTTTCTGTCGCCTGCAATGTGCATCTGAGGTTCCACTTGCTGCGTCGCTTCTTTCCCTGTGGGCTGGGCCGATAGGACGCGCCACGCAAAAGCACCGGGCGTTCTAGGAAGCTCGTCAACGCTCCGTCGTGCCTGCACATGCGCGCGAGCATCCGAGCAGACGAACAGTTACGGTGTGCCGGGGAGGCTCAATGCAGACGAGGGATGGATGAAGCACGGAGTGAAAGCGAAAATGGCACTAAAATCCTCAGAATCATGCTTGAGAGGCAGCGCAGAAAGGACAGTGGCGCAACAACAATGGTGAATGATGCAAGTGCCGAGCTGCTGTTGCTGCAACAGATGTTACGCATTTGCGTAAATACACTCCTATTTTTATTCGGTTGCGATGGCTTTGTGTCGTTGCTTTATATATTTGAGTTTTGTACGTAGCTCAGCAAAATCTTGCTGCTTAATCCTATTGCATCAAGTCCCGCTGTGATGTCTCTGATCCTAAGTTTCGCTTGTTCGGGCTTTTGTTAAAACATTTGTAGTTGGATGTGAAGTGTGCACTGTTGCAAGCGCTCTGAAGGTTGTCTCTTGCATGTAGAAATAGGCCAATCGATAAACGGCGCCCTTTTTCGCCCACAATATACGAAGAAGCAAAAACGATAGCTGTAGCACAATGGAAATCGTCTTGTTGTGTACCCAAGGACGGAGGTGCGAAGTGGTTAATGCCTGTTGCCGTCGTGGTTGGCGTCGTGGATGCCACTGACGACTGCCACGAGCTCTCGGTGATCAGTAAAGTAGGCGGGCAAGGTGAGACGCTGGATGCACGTGTCAGAGTTCTTCGTAAGCATGAGGTCAACAATGATGCCGGCGCACATCGTCAATGCGCCCAGAGCAGGCACCGCCCAGAGACCCGATTCCGCCGCAATGAGGCCGCAGAACCACTCGCTCTTGCGGCCGCTGATGTCGACGTTGAAGTCGCCGGTTACAATGAGTGGGACGTTGTTGCGACACAGAGCACGGAATCAGCGAAGCATGAGATCAGTGAAACGGGTGTTGAGGGTTGGCCACGTCGAAGGTATTCGCCCACGGTGCCCGCCAAAGCCAGCCAATCCCTCCGCGCTCGCTCCTGAGACGGAGTACACCCTTGGCGCAACAGCGTCGTTAGGAAGAGTCTGCGGCAGTTACAGCGAAGGCGCAGGTTTCCCCGTTGATGTTGAGCGGTGAAGGGAGGGTGTAGTGTTGACGTTCAGCGATAAGCGGAGAGAGGGATGCACAATCTTCCCTCTTCGCGCGACGCAGCCGTGGTGCGCGCGGCCAATGGAACACCCGACTTCTCTCTCCTCGCGCCATGGGGTGAGATAAAAGGGTTTTTCCATCTCCGCTGCAACAACGGACAGCCACAAATGCCGACACCGAAATTCCCGCAAAGTGTCGCCTGAAAAGCTGTCGCTTTATATGGAATTAATATCTGCAGTGTGCCTAAACATCTGTGTTTTGATGTGCCTACGTCGGGTGGTGCAAGCATTTAGCCAGTATCAAAATAAAGCTGCTCTGTAGTACTTTGGCACAAACTTGCTCGTATACTGACTGTGTTTTGTAGCTGATCTAGCCGACAGAAATAACTGGAAGCAACCTTAAATTTGACTTCTAAAACATACCGAGGCTGCTCTGATGTAGGCTTTGGTTGGATAAGCTTTGTATATCTTGCATAATTTTTAAGAACATTAAACTGAAGCATGTGCTAAGCCATTGTTTGATAGCGTGGTGATATGGCCAGCCCAGACACTTGCGTCGACTGCATTGGTTGCATTGCCAGCATGTATGAGTTACTGTAAACTTAAAGTCAGCCATGTGACAGTCAATCTTAAAAATAAACGAATTGACCATTGGATCAACCGAAAGCATGCAGGCTAGTTGGTTAGGAAACGCCATAATCTAAACCTTGAGGCACTGAGAAATGAAATGAATAAAATACAATCAAATCATCTTGTCCATCATTTTATTTCTCTGTGTCTCGGGGTTTAGATTAAGAATTGACCATGCCGCTTTTGCCTGCAATTGCAGATGGAGGGGAATGCGGGCATTGGCTTTGGATTGCTTATGCATATAGGAACAGGTCCTTACATCATTTGCCACATGGTGCATATCACGTGGTTATTCCGGTGATTAGCCGTCATTTTAGTTACTGTCTGAACTTGTCTCTAGTTTTTTTCACGTCGGTTGTATGGCATCTCTCCGAGCTTGTTTGACCCTGTTTGCCTGAAGGGCTGCCAGACGAACCGCTCGACGTTCAAGCTGGATGGACTCCAATGTGTGGCTTGTGTTGTCTGTGCAGCGAGCAAGGGGTGTCTGTCTGCCTCCCACTTCTGCTACCTCATGGCCCAAGTGGAGTTTGGCATCCTTTGCCTGCAAGTCGAGCAAGATGGTGCTTCTTGGATCCAGTCACATGTGAGGGCACCCCTTGCTTCTTCCACATCCCTGCTGAGGATGATCCTTCCTATCTAATATTGCCACGCGCGTTGGCGAGCGAGCGCTTGCGTGTTTGAGTGGTTACCGCACTTGACCCTCGTGCGGTACCCCAGGGTTCGATTCCTGGGAGCGCCGAGTCTTTTATTTATTCTTTCAATTTAGATTTCTGGTAATTTCGAGAACCATGTTGCTTGTTCTATGTTAGAATGATCTATGCGCCGAATCTTGTAGGCCGATTGTTCCAGAAGTCCACGCGTGTACGAAAGGGGCCCCGCGTGGCGAGCCGGAGTCAGTTTCGCCCCAGCGTTCGACTCTGCTGTCTACGCCGACTTCGACGCCTGCGACGCTCTGCTTTCTTCTGTTCTCTTTTTTTTGGGGGGTGCACAAGTTCGCCTCATTAAACGTTCAGTTTACTCAGTTATTCACCGCCTCATCACTTGTCATTCGTGACAATATCCCGAGAGATGCCCCACCCCCGAAAGATAGCCCACCTCCATTTTTGGCTTGACTTGCGACTTAGTTTAAATGCCGAAAGAACGCAGAATATGTTTGGATGCTATAGCCACTGAGCTGCAAAGTACAGCTGCTCTGGAAGAGTAAACGATTTTATTTGCATGGAAAACAAGCAGGCGGGAAGGGCACGTTTTGATTAAAAATAATAAAGCACAATAATTAATCAAATCAAATTTAAAAAAATATAACGAAAGAATGAAAAGTTTAGTTTAAACAATAAAAGAAGTGTGGGATGCGCTCTTTAGTCTGTCAGCATAATCAAGCTTGTATATTTTGTTTTTTTTGTCCTGGACTTACGTGCCAACAAAGCTGCTTCATGAACCAGGTTAACCTCTGTAGGCGTTTTTTCCGGATTCTTCTGCTTTGTGGTGCAGAATTGCAAGTATATGACATACCTACACAGCTGACTCTCGATAATTACGTTTACAGAGACACTGAAACGCTTTGCTTACTTGAAACTTCATAAAAGAAAACAACTCGAACCACTTTTTATTAGTATTCTTTTATGGGGAAAAGTTATTGTGAGCCAGTCTCGTTGCGTCGGGCGCACCACGGTAAGAATGCTCTTAACATCGTCGCCCTCGTTGCCAAAATTAATTAAAAAACTGCCGATGCAACTTTTTTTGTCCATGGCGCTTTCTGTGAGAGATTGACGACTCCGTACTTCCTGCAATTTAACATTTCGCCATAAGTGTGGACAATCAAAAGGCACAACTCTGTGTAACCAAGTTTGGAAATGTAGCCTTTGAAATAATATGAAAAGGTTTTTTCAACATCGTTGTACGTACAAGTGCCAAGGTCGCGTTCATACTTGAAACAAAATGGATAGGCTTCGTATACGGCAAGGCCGCAAGTTTTAGGCATGCCAACCTCTACATGCCAAGTCTAGTGAAATAAAATGCATGTATCAAATGTAACAGATTTATTTTGATGTAACGGAAACAAGCGCGGATCAAAACGTGAGTTAAATTTGATCTTCGGAAACTAAACTTTTCAAAATAGACAAAATCTGCCGTAGCGTTTCAGCGTTGATGTGGCCTTTTACAGAGGCCTCGCACCTCCCTGAACGCCGACCGACGGCTGTTCCACCGCCTTTTGGATCGGCTATACAGTCGCGACTCTGCGACATCTCGCGACAAAAGAAAAAGGATAAAAAATTGCGTTATTTCGGAGATTGTTGCAGGTAAAGACTTTTGAGTGTACATATAACCGAAGGCGCTTACATTAGCGAGAAGCACCGTCAGCGCGACAGTGCATCATCGCAATCTTCGGGTGGCTCGTTCAGTGGGGGTTCGAAATTCCGAGCTGGAAATGCGTCGAGTGGAACCGTCTGTTTCCGCTGCACAAGTTTCTGTACATACACCCCTTCGGGTGAGACGTCACGCCAAAAAGTTTTAACAAAGTGGTTTCAAATTACCGTGAGTTTTCTTTATGTTTATGCTTGTACTAATTGCAGTCCGCATATTTTGTTATTTTTAACGTCACTGTAAAATTTGTCAAAAAAAAGGACAAGGGGTGGAACGGTGCCATCACTCCTTCCAATGTGGGCTTGACCGGTTTATTGCAAAGGCCATGCTTGTATTTAGTTTACATTTTGGCATCGTGGAAGTACTTTCATAAACTGTTGCACTATTAAACTTCAAATGGAGAGCTAGGCCAGCGTTTGGTACGTGTCCGGGTCCTCCAGAGTGCCGTTCTGCATTTGCCATAGATGCGTCGTCTGCGTCTTTTCCAGGTTGCCTTTCGAGGAGTTTGCATCCAACGAAGCCATTCAGTGCACTGAGATCTACGAATATTCCCAGTCGCTGGCCAACGCTGGCTACATGTTGCCTCACCTACAGGTAAAAGGCAATTCCCGATTCAGTGGCAGTGGGATAGCTATAGCAAGCTCAATCATTCGGCAAGACGTGTTTATTATATGCAGGGTGTGTACTTTTCGGTGTTTATTAATGAGAAAAATCGGCAGATGTTTTTCGGTTTTCGGTTTTAATGCGAATAGCATTCTTTGGATACTTCACGCACTTTTCGTCTATGTATCTATCTACTACTATCTATCTGGCTATCTAACCTCTTACGCCGCGGGTCGATAAATAAATAAAAAGACCGGCGCCGGCTGGGATTCGAACCGTTGACCCTTTGATCAGCAGGCAGACGCGCTAACCACAGAGCTATGAAGGCAGTCATTCAACGCACTCTAAACGGTTGTTTATATCTTTACCATAGGACGCGCTTTACAGCGCTGTCACAGCTACCGGTGCGCGCGCGTTCCATGCACGAGGGCTCATTCCGCTCTCCTGAGGCTGAGCACGGCCGCTAGCTCACCCTCTCCCGCGCTCGGGAGAGGGTGATGCTAGCGGCCGTGCTCAGCCTCACGAGAGCGGAATGAGCCCTCGTGCATGGAACGCGCGCGCACCGGCAGCTGTGACAGCGCTGTAAAGCGCGTCCTATGGCAAAGATATAAACAACCGTTTAGAGTACCGTTGGTTGAGACTAGCTGAGACGCCAGAAAGTCTGGTCGGTACCATTTTGAGTGTTTGTGCGTATGGTGCGTGCTTTGCTCGCCTTCCTAAGTGACGCAAACGCACGTGCTGGGCTGCGGAGATCGTGCGCAGGGCTGTGAAAGTGTCAACAAATTTAGAATCGCCTCAAGAGTGGGCTGGCGTATCTAGAGTGTGCCGGCCACCTGACGAACGCGCATAACTCCGCACCGTTTGATGCTATTCGCATTAACGTAGATAATCATTCCCAAAGGATGGGTTCTGCTGATTTTTTTGAAACACCAGCGTATTTCGATTGGATGACTCATGGCGAGACTAAAAACGGTGATTATAAGTGGAAAAAGGTGGACTCTGTACACCCTTAGTAACCGCGAATAAATGCTGCCACAGCGAGAGTAATTGATGTTCATTATTTTGAAGGTGCCCGACGGTCACGTGTAATGTTGAAGATTTTCTCTTTTTATAGCCGGAGCACTAACTTCAGTTTTAGAATCGCCAAAAAGGAAGTGCATCTTCATCTTGTTTCTTAGTTCAGTTTTTGTCATTGAAACTTGAGAAAAGGCGCACAGAATCCGCATTTCAACGTGGAAGTGGCAGGATTTTCAGTGCACTTTCTGCTACTGCGAGGTTGGCAAAGCCTACACCCACCACCCCAGCTACCCAAAAATTGACTGCATCTCCACGTGGTGAATGATGTTGATTGGGGCAAAGCTCTGGTGGTGCTTGTCTGCGTAGACGCTGAGCCGCAGCATGCCAAGCCTTTCGTTCGTTTTCATCCATGTCGTGAAAGAGTGTGGTATGGAACGTGGTTATATACGCATTTGGGCATTTGACCGCAGCGCCCTCTCGTCTATAAACGTTGAGCCAATGCATGCAAAGTTTAATGCGATTATATACGCATTTGACCGCAGCGCCCTCTCCTGTATAGACGTTGAGCGGCTACATGGAACATTTCATCCATGACATCCCCAGCTCTTGAGTTACTACCACATCTCAGAGCCCCTACTCGTCCCGCAGTCGTGACCGAGTGGTTAAGACGATGGACTAGAAATCCATTGGGGTCTCCCCGCACAGGTTCGAATCCTGTCGACTGCACAAACACATATTTTTCATAATTTTTTTTTTTCGTCTTTCTTTTTTTATTTATTTTTTTTTTGCCCTACACGAGCATGTGAGCTCAGGAGCACGAGACGCGCGGACATACGGACATGGCTAGCCCCTAAGGAGCTTCGCCCTAAAAGTGGAACAGTTCCAGCAAAATCAAGACAGGGTGACATCAAACCAAACCCTTAGCCCAGAAGCCCTTGAAAAACTAATCGGATAACAGTGAACGCATCTCCGTTCCTCAGCGCGAAGAGACTCATTCTTCAAGGTCAGTGGCCCTGGACCACACTGATGTTGCCAGTGTCTTCCAAGAACCACAGCGACCTCTGAGTAGACACTTAAAGAATGCAGGATTCACGAGACAACGCATTTGACGAACCTCTATGGGGGAGGAGTTTAGAAAAGAAGTGGTCGCTGGGGTGTAAACGTTTGACCGGTGTTTTTCAGTTTTAATCAGAGCGAAAATATTCAATCGCCAATGTTTTTCGGTTTTAACCTATCTTGTAGTTCCGTCCCCGGCAGATGTTTATCGGGGGTTTTCGGTTAAAACCGGAAAGTGCACGGCCTAGTTATATCTGAACATCTGAATAGCTAGATGTAGCCTCAAGTGGTGTATTTTTTTAAGGTTGTCTCTTGTTCATTGTAAAGTCCTGTAATGAAAACAAGTTACCTTTTGAATATTACGAAATAGTACTATACTTCGTTTCAGCTTGGGTCCAGATGCAGCCGATGCTACAAGCGCGAGCTCCGGGCTTCCAGCGTCCCTGCCAAGCACGCGCGCTCGTACAATGCAAGCACTATTCAGGGCCACACGCTCGCGCTCGTAGCATCGGCTGCGTCTGGACCCAAGCTGAAACGAAGTATAGTTGCAAGATCATTCAGTGGCTCATAACTCCTCTGGTGGCAAACTGGGCCACTTGTCTGTTGCAAAATCATGGTCAGTGTTTGAGTTACAGTATGATGCTTCAAAAGCAATTGTTACTTGTGGACCCAACTTCCACGTGCAGTTTTAAAGTTGGGATTCCGTGTTTTGTGGGGATTAATTTGTCTTCAAATATGGGGGTGTTCTTTCGGTATTCAGTTTTTTCAACAGATTCAGCCTTTTTTAGTGTCTATTTTTCGTGTTGATCCGAAAGTCTGTCTATTGGGGTTCGTGTTAAGAAAATGGGACACACACACACCCCAACGTCCAGGAAACATGGGTAGCAACCCAAATGCTTGGGAAAACATACCAATACCGTTGAGAGAAGGAAACAAGGGTGTTGTTTCCAAAGTGAGAAGTTCAGTGTAGATTGTGTTCCGAGTCGACGTAAAACAGTTTTCGATAAAGGCTTCTTCTTCTGTAGCTTTGATTTTTCCTGTTCAATTACAACTTCAAGTCAGGTTGTTTTTAGGGGCAAAACTCCTTAGGGTCTTGCCATGTCCGTCCGGTGTCTGGTGCTCTGTGCTCGTGAGCTCACGTGCTCGTGTATACCAAAAATAAAAAGAAAAAAAAATGTTTGCGCAGCCGACAGGATTTGAACTTGTGCGGGGAGACCCCAACGGATTTGTAGTCCATCGCCTTAACCACTCGGCCACGACTGCAGGACAAGTAGGGGGCTCTGAGATGTGATAGTGACTCGAAAGCTGGGGATGTCATGGATGAAACGTTGCATGTAGCCGCTAAACGTCTACACAGGAGAGGGCGTGCATTGGCTCAACGTTTATAGACGAGAGGCGCTGCAGTCAAATGCTCAAATGCATATATAACCATGTTCCATACCACACATTCTCTTTCTGATATGGATGAAAATGAACGAAAGGCTCGGCATGCTGCAGCTCAGCGTCTGCGTAGACAAGCACCACCAGAGCTTCGCCCCAATCAACATCAATCACCACGTGGAGATGCGGTCAATTTTTTGTTTTGTTTTTTTCTGATTTTGACTAATACAGCTTGAGGATTACTTTTGGGGGTTTATCGGTTACCATCAAGAACACCGAACCTTAGTTATAAGCGAGTTAGCAAACTGTATGGAATGTATAGGTTTATTGGGTGCAGAATGCACACTCCACGAATGAGCCCTTTGGGTGTGGGGTGGATACCACATTTATGTGCCCTGCAGCACACTATGGCTACTTTTGGTGTCAAGTTTTTGTTCAGGGTGATTTGTCTTTTTCTGCCGTTGATATTGGGAACCACATACATTTTTTTGCTTGGTCTCGCAAATGCTTTGGCAAATACACCTGGTGGTTGGCTTCACATTTACGCAGGGTGGAAGCGCTGCGCCAATTGCTTGCCACCCTGCGCCAGAATTCACTTCCCTGCGCCAGCCTGCTCCAAAACGCCAATTTCAGCGTTTTTTGTTTTTTTTTGTGTTTTTTCTAAATTTAGCGGAAAACGGTCGGCCACTGGCCACCATGTGGTGTGTACTTTTGTTTAGGCGTCAGTGCGGGTGACTCGTACCAACTCGACTGGGGCTCCGAACCACGTGTAACCGCAGGGCGAGGCGTCGATTTTAGTTCATCGAGAGTGAGATGTGGATTTTGACTACAAAGAGCTTGATATACGAACACATCGGTTTGGTTTCGGGCATAGTTGGCTGGCGCGGTTGAAGCAGTTGAAGCGCGTATGCAGTTGCCCGTGGTCCCGATTTGCCGTGATCGTGGGAGTTGGTGTCTCGGCACCGGTGGGCTACCTCGGCCATCAACATGAGCAGAAGTAATTGGTCTTTACTAGCTTTACCTGTTATTTGGTAGCGTACCATATTTTGACGCTTAGCCGTTAAGAAACACGTACTGTGTTAGTTACGTTTGTTTTTCTTTGCGAACGCAGTTAAGAAACGCGCTATGTTAGTTTCGTTTGTTTTTCTTTGCGAGCGCATGCACATGCGTCAACATGAGTAAAAATAAATGGTCTTTACTAGTTTTACCTGTTATTTGGTAGCGTACCATATTTGGTTGCTTAGCCGTAAAGAATCGCGAGCACAGGCACATGCGTTCTATTAGTGGCTGTGATATTTTTAAGACAATATATTTTTCCATCTAAAGTAATATAGATATAGCTTTGTATGTTAACTTGGGTGTAGGGATTGCTGTATTTTATGAACAGGGATTAAGAACATTTGTATTTAATGAAAACAGGTCAGCAAGGACTGCTTTATTTTGAAACATGTTGTGGTACCTTAATTATTTTTATGGAGACACGCAATGCACAGCATTTTATGGAGTACATAAGGTTGCGTTGCTCTTCGAGTTGATGCTTAAAGCTGCATATGTACGAGTGACTGTGGTATTCTAAAGATATAAAATACACATTTTATTTTGCATCTGAATTTTTGTCAAATGTCAGTAGCCTTGTATTTTGTTACTAAACTTGATATAGGGCTTTTTAAGCAGTGATTGAACATGTGTATTCTTTATTAAACAAAAACTGTAGTCAGCGAAGGTAGTTTATCTGACACCTTGCAGTGGTTTAGTTTTCTGGATACATGTTTACAATTGGTCTATTAAATAGACGGTTTTGTACTGGCGTGGCTCAAGTTGTGCTTTTATTGTCGGGGCATCCCATATAAAGTCTATCATGACTCTGCCTGCTCCCGGATTGTTCTCAAAGCCTTTCCTTTGCATAAATTGCCAATATTCCATATTTCATTGCAATAGAAATAGAAAGGTATGTATGTATGTTGCTTGAAAATTATTCTGGGATGTGCATGCATATATTTTTGCTACATTTTCACATTTAGCAACAACAAATCACTTTTAGACACCTGTTTGACCTCCGTGACCTGCTCCAAAACCTACTTCTACGGCTACAAAACTTACTTTTGCTGCTCCCGAGCTGCTCTAAAGCGAGCCTTTTACTGCTCCAAAACTGCTCCAAAGTGGGACTTTTGCTGCTCCCAGCCCTGCTACAAAAGGCTCTAGCCCGGCCTCCACCCCTGTTTACGAAATTTATATGTTTGAAATTGCAGAGGTAAGGAACTCGAAAATGAAGGTCGAAAGACAAAACAGACGGCAGGAAAGTCGCATCGTTTGCTTTGTCCCCTATGTCCCTTTTTTGTTTGTATTCTTTTGTCACCAACACGCTCAACTTCTCAAATCATAAAGAGCTTGTAGTTAAAGCATTTTTTGTCTCGGGCCCGGGCACCTTGTGAAGCCCTTTTTTCGCAAAACGAGCTCATTTGCCCGATGGTTTCGTGAGCGGTGATAGAGGAACTGTCTTTTTCTTCTCAGGTGTACAAATTTCATCATGCAACCAGATTGGCAGAATATGGCTTCGTCCAGGAGGTAAGCGTAGAACGGTCTTCTTCAAGCATTCCGTTTTGCCGCTCGTCTACAGAGACATCTTGGCCAGTCATAAATTGGGCGGACATTCAGGAGTTGTCGCTTTTGGCAGTAGTGGCACTTCACTGACGCTGCCGGTGCCCATTGAAACACTATACAGTAAACCCTCAATTGAGTGAACTTCAACAGCATACATAGTCAAAAGCGCTGAAATGCAATTTGTGGAGTGATGTAGGCCGATATATACGAAGTGCATAACAGTTATGTTGCTGCCTTTCTCATTTTGGGAAAAAATATAATTTTCATTTGCACCAGCACTTTTAAAGCGCATGAAGTAACAAAGCTGTCCAGAGAGTATGTTTTTCTGCACTTCCTCTGGCAGAGCTTGTTGCTGTGACGAAGCCATACCGCAACGGCATTGTCCACTGGCTTGAAATATCCCGTGCAAAGTCGTTTCCTGTTGGAATTAAATGCAGTTTCTCCTTTAAGCTTCACTCTGCTTCACTATCGTTGACAATGTCAACGGTGGAGTCCCATAGTCCTTTGCAACGTCCACTTGCTTTTGACCGTTGTCCAGACGCTGAAGGATTTTGAGCTTGCCTGATAGAGACAACCGCTTCTGTTTCGTCATACTCATTACGAAAATGTGTGCGCAAACTGCAGTCCTGCCGTTGTTACCCAAAACTAAGATGGCTGAACGGCACCAATGACAAAGAAAAAGACACACCACATGGTTTGTTTTTGTCTACCGCACTGTTGCTTTGCCTCGGCGGTGCCGTAAGCGCCAGCGACGATACGCCGCCGCTGCAGAGGCGGCGGCGGCGGGCATCGGCTGCGCCAGCACTGCAGAGCACAAAACTTCATTGAACTGATAGCAAAAAAATCCTGGGTCCACCGATCAAGTTTCGTTGAACTGAAATGTTCGCTATTCCGAAATTCGTTAATTCGTTTATAGGAAAACCGCCAGGAATTTTTTAAAGTTTGTTGTTCTGAAATATTTGTTAAACCGATGTTTGCTCAAGTGAGAGTTTACTGTAGTCGCTGACAAGGTGAGAACGCAGGGAGGAGATTCGGTTGTGCCACTTCAGGCGTGAGGTTCCTACCTTCAACAACTCTTGGGCGTCTGGTGCAGTTAAAGCAGGACGGAAGCGTGTGCTCAAGGCGAGGCACGCGCTGCTGCTCTCACCCTGTCAGTGACTCTATGTTTCGTTGGCCCCCAAACAGCTCGTGGCTGGAAAGTGCACGTATGGGTAGCAACCGCATGGTTTCTCGAACAGAGTTCCTAAGAACCCGGGGTTTCCCACGAACCCGGGAATCTCAAACGTTTTTGATCTCGAGGAACCCCTCCTCCTCGGACATTGGTCGGGGTACCACTCCCGGTCTCGGCATCGACGTAATAAGGCAGTGCAGGACCCTACAGACCTTGTAAACAGTGATCCGTTAATAAGAGTGTGTCTGGCTCGTACAGTAGACTCTCATTAATTCAAACTCCAGCAAGCCATGGATTTTGTTTGAATTATCAGAAATTCATCTAAATATGATGAAGGATAACATTATTTGCCATATGAATGGCTACGCATACAAAGCAGATATTTGAGGGTTTCCTCTACATAGGCCTATTGATCATAAGCGGGTATGCCACACATGATGTATTGGTGAAATGTATGACCTAGGTTTTGTTTAGTTATCCCTCAAAAATGTTGTTTATCGTGGACTGTTTCGACAACTCCTGACAACTTGAAACAAGATTAAATTTGTTCATCGGGCCAACAAGTTGTCTAATGTGAACTTTCAGGGGACACGGGCGATGGAAACTGGATCCGCGCAGAAGTTTTCATAGCAACTTGCGTGGACACTGTGACGGGGACCTATTCCATTCGGCACGTCACAGCGTCCGCGCAAGTTGCTATGTAAATTTTCGCGTGGTGCCCGTTTTCATATCTTGTGTGTGCCCACTTGAGCTCCGTTCAGTGTGCTGCTCACCGAGCACCAGTGCGCCGTGGAGAAGCAACACCCTGCGAAAGAAGCTTCGCAAGTGTTGCTTCTTTGCAGTACACCGGTGCTCGAAAAGAAGTGCGCTCAAAGGGTCGGAAGAGCAAAAGGTATGAATTCCACGCAAACGCCGTTCGGAATTAAGTGGCTTATGAATACATTATTAACATAGCGGAACAACCAAAATTTTTAAATTTGTTTGAATTTATCAGAAGTATGAAATTTACGAGTTTAAATTATCGCGAGCGTACTGTAGTTGGGGCTCGAATCTGCTCAAATAGTGCTCGAACTGGAGGAACGTGCCAGTTGGGGGTGGGGATGGTCAAGGTAACCCCCGGAGTGTACTTTGGGAAGGGTTCGTACGAACTCCGTTGGGGAACCGATGCCCTAGTTACCCTGTGGGACTCCCCAAAACTCCTTTTAGAGTCCCTGCCCGCAAGTAAAAGTGTTTTTCCGGTTTAAGTACTATTTCGGCAGATGTGAGCCCCCCGCCGATGCGTAACCACGAGCCAAACATTCCGTTCTACGTATATCATTGCTTACAATGTCTGAAGGCTTATACGCCGCTTTAATGCATTGCTGCTCTGCGCTCTGCCGTGTTGAACGTTTGCCGACGCATTTGACGACCCCATCCCCTTTGGTCCCCGTCAGGCCCTGCACTACTGCGAGGTGGTGGCGGCGGCGATGGCGAAGGACCCCCGTGCCTGCCCCTGGGGGTGGCCTCGCGGGCCTACCAGCTGGCCCTGCGGCTCAAGTACCACGACCCCCACTTCAGCCAGGGGCAGGGGAGCTCGAGGAGCTGGGTGACCCCCCGTGGCTATCCGCCTTTGCCCTGCTGCTCCAGGCGTGCGGGGTGGGTGTCTCTCTCTCTCTGCCTCCCCCCTTGCCGCCGTAGGCCCTGGAATGCGGCGAGGTTAATTAAGAGGACGAAGGATGCCACCTTGTGGCCTATTGCTTTGCAGTGGTTGAGCCTCTTTAGAATTGCAAAGCACGAGGTTGCCCTTGCCCAAAATGGGCAAGGGCAACCTCGTGCTTTACACTTGCCCTTGCCCGTTTTGGTTACCACTGGCGTCCAGTGTCCGTGCTCATCGAGCGTCGAGACAAGGGAATATTTGCTCGAGGTTCAATCAATTTACCCGCACCTGCCTGCACCGGTGCGGAAAAGTGTAGCACAGTGCAGAAAAGTGCAGAGCAATGTACTTCTGGTTGTCTTTTCACCTAGACTGTGGTCTTAACTCGGATACGGTGGTGTGCACCAAGTGTGCATCGCCTGCTGTACTACACACCACCAGAAGGTGCAGGTAAATCAAATGGGCCCAGTGTCAGTTCTCTTTGTTTTTTTGTTTTTATGTTGTGGAACACTAGGTGATGTCTGCAACACGGTCAAACCCGGATATATTGAATTCAAAGGGGATCGTAAAATAGTTTGATATATCGATAATTTGATATACAAAAATATGTTAACTTAAGCTCCAGTTGAAATTTTTGCGTGTGTCTGCTAATACTGAAGGCCGCGACAAATGGGACCTTACCAAATAGAGCCTCTAAAATGCCGCTAAATACAGTAGAGCTTAGTTGGTGAAGGTCACAAACACAGCCCTCTTTTATGCGATGGTGTTTGCGATCGTTTACGCTTGGGTACGACCTCCACACACCGCCAACAACAAAACATGACAACAATTTAAAAAGAATGAAAAGGAAAAAAGCAAGCAGCATAAAAAAAAAAAAGCTCACGACGCATAGAATAAAGTTAATTAAGCAGCAAAAAAGGAACCTCGTTAAATTCAGGCAGCAAAAAAAGAAAGGCAGAAAAGAAAAAAAAACGGGCAAAGTAAAAACAGCAAAAGAAAAAGGTAAACGAAGATAAGGCCTTCAAAGGGCGACAGCTCAACTGTTGTCAATGCACTCAACGAAGTGTTTTTTTTTTGTTTTTTTTTCGCTTTTCTTATTTTGGGGTTAAGGAGTCGCGCAGCGACAGCAGCGTTCGGGGAAAGAGCGCACGCTACCGTTCAAACAGCAATCACTCTCTGCCCTCTCTACGCGCGCGCGTGCGGGTCGACGGGCGGGTCGGTGGCCGTGCTTAGTTCGCTATATCGAGTGTCCCCACCATGGGAGTTTGATACAGAAAAAGAACACTCCTATACTATTACATGTGATTTTCAAGGGGATGTTTGGACTGTTTGACATAAACAATACTTCAAAATACCCGGGTTTAAAATAACCAGGCTCAACTGTATCAGCGTGATAAGAGTGCGCTGCCCACACCATTAATGCTCCACATGGCAGATAGAGTTTGTGACATGTGTGCGACGCTGGCTATAAAACCAGCGAGGGGAATAAAAGGAGGGTTCTTTTGCCCACACGACAATGTCTACCTAGTATTAGGAGGAAAGGAAAGGGGGCATCAGCCTGTGTCTGTTGTACTATTTTAGTAATAGTACTGGTTGGGGATCCACATGTTAGTAGTAACCCATGTTGAAGGTTTAATTAAAATACTAGGTTGACTGCTGGACACTTACCCGATCTGCAGGATGTTAGAGGGGGACAACAACCAGGGCGGCGCTGGCTTTCACAATGAAAGCCTGCCGCGTGTGAAGACCTTCTGTTTTGGGTGATGTCCCCAGTATTGTTATTGACCTGTCGTATTTGCCGTGAGAGGACATCAAACACAGTAAATAACCAATACTGTCCTCATAAAGAAGCTTCGAGGTCTCCGGGTTGCTGTAGGGAGCCTCCATTACAGAGAGCTTCCAACTGCTCAGTCGGGGTCACATGGTTTAGGGGCCTCGTTTGCAATGCAGGCTGCAAAGGAGGCTACACAGAAGCGTCGACCGTCTGTAAAAATCTCCACCTTTTCACCTTCTTTT
>JAZHYW010060805.1:0-11006 GCA_037355805.1 Ixodes ricinus | reverse complement strand
CCCAGGTAGCACCAAAACATTATAATAATGTTATTTTTTTGTTTGGCCCAAACGTTTGAAAAATGTCCTTAATGTCATTTTATTTAATGTTTTCACAACGTTTATGTGTACGTTAGATTAATGTTTTTCCAAACGTTATTTTAACACACAGGAAACGTTCCTACAACATAAATTTAATGTTTGCAAAACATTAAACTAACATTAAAGGAAACATTATATTAACATTCGTGAAACACTTTTACAACCGCTATGCAACGTTTGTAAAACATTAAATTCACATCAAAGAAAATGGTACTGCTACACTAGCAGAATATCCACAAAATGTTAGAAAGAACTTTTCAGTTGACGAAGACAAAAATATTGTAAATCAGACGCAACCGCTACCCATGCAGTTACACCTCTGCTGTGAACGAGGCGAACTTCATGGGTAGCAATTGCATCTGATTACAATACTTTTGTCTTCGTCAACTGAAAAGTTCTTTCTAACATTTTGTGGATATTCTGCTAGTGTAGCAGTACCATTTTCTTTGATGTGAATTTAATGTTTTATAAACTAGCGTACCAACAAAACCATAGGTAGTCAAAGCTGGAAGAAAGGTGTTGGAAAGGAACCTCCTTGAAACCCAAAGAGAGGCAGTGTTTCGCTACAGACATGGCTTTTCCAAGGACTGAAAAAGCTAAGACTTGCAGCAAAATATTGCGTCCTGGGTCTTCGAGGAGGTCCTTTTTCGCATACATACATAGCAATGTTTTCCAGAAGATGAACCACCGGAATCTAGTGCACTATATACATAACTGCAGAGAATTGACTGTATGCACCTTTTGAAGAAGCTTGATCGTAGCATGTCCGTTAACTGAGGAAAAGAATGTTTGTGAAAGGCACAATACTGCACACTATTAACAACAACGCTAGAATGCACGATCATTACCAAGCTCCTTTTCATCACAGCACATATTGAGACGAAATTAATTGCAATTTACTACCCTTGCAAAGATGAAATCAGTCAGGTACATGTACTAAAACAGATTTATTGTGGTTTCAAATTAAACCAAAAGAAGCATATTACATACGAGCAAGGATGCTGCTAGACTCAAACTGTTAAAATGAGTCACCAATAATTTAAAACAAATCTGTATGTACTACAGCAACAAGCTTGAAACTGACTAGAAGTGGTGACTAGAACAGGTGATTAGGAATGAACAAACAAGAGTATATATTGTGACGGCTTGAAGCTGAGCCATACCTACTTGCCACAATACCTTTATTGGAAGAAGGCATGCCTTGCTTTAACTTTGGAAAAAATTTACATTATAGTTGTCCTTGCGGTGGCCATCTTGATGCCCCTCCATGCTTGTGCTTATAGTTTTCCTCCAGTTGAAGACTTCTTCGGTATCTTCATAGTGAATGCAAGTGCAGCTTGAAATAAAGAGCAGAAGAGGATTCGAAATCAATACACAATAACAACAAATTGTATGTGACATACATGGTTAAAGTGAGCGAGCAACGTGCTTACTAACTAGCCCAGCTCCCCTGCTTTCTACTGTACATGACATATAAAACAAACCTTCCATAAATTGAACCAACGTAAAAATTTGCATTGATATGAATACCCCATACAACAAGTGCTTAAGAAATAAAACTAGCAAATTAGAATTGCACAACTATTCAGTGATATTAAGCACATTAAACTGAGCCAGATCTCCCTTCGTGTATACAGTAGGCTCGCGATAATTCAAACTCGGATATTTAATACTTCTGGTTAAGTCAAACAATTTTCAAAACTTGGGTTGTCCCGCTACTTTTTCAATGTATTCATAAGCCGCTTCACTCGAAGAGCGTTTTCGTGTAATTCATACTTTTTGTTCTCGCGGCACCGTTGAGCGCACTTTTTTCCGAGCACTGGTGCACTGCGGAGAAGCAACACCCGTAAAGCTTGCTTCCGCTGGTGTTGCTTTTCCGCAGTGCACCAGGGCTCGGTAAGAAGCGCGCTCAACAGGGCTAAAGCAGAGCAGAGCCATATATAGACCGTTTTACTGAAAGAGGGCGAGGGAGAAAAGGGGAAAGGGCTACCGGCGCTTTCCTTCTTGCTGGAGCGTTAGAAAGAGTGAAAGTCCCGGATGAGAGGCTTTGCCGGTGTTGGGTGTAGGCATTGCCCAAACTTCGTTCGCGTTTTCTTCTCTGTTTTAAACTCCCAAACTTAATTAGAAGCACGGGCTTGGATGGCGACAGTCCCCCGGTCATCGGGACACCGTTGCTCAGTTATAAGGTGCACGAATAACGACAGAAAGCGTAGAATACTGTTTGAGGACCCATGTAGCTTGTACAGAATCCGGCAAGGTGAGTGCGGCTGCAATGTCTTTGAGCTCCATCGCTTTCCACATGACCCCAGTTTCCGGCGGCAGTGGCTTGCATCCCTAAATCGAAGACTTTTCCCCAATGCCATCCTCTCGACTGTGCTCGGAGCATTTTGTGAATGGAGTGCGCACCGCACTTGACGCTGTACCGTCGATGAACATGGGGTATGCTCGCAAGGTGCGTGCAAGTTTTCTCCTAATAATTGCTACATAAGCTTGTAACTTTTTGGAACTGAATTTATTTTAATATCAATATTCTGAAGTGGTGACAATGACTCGATTTTATTATCTACAGCACTTGGTTGAAGGCTGATTTCCGCCGCTGGGTGTGGCTGGAAATTGTCAAAAAGATAGTTCTATCGGTTTGCCTGAATCGCAATCTCCTGCGCGAAAACAGAGAGCCGTGAACCTATGCTGACCGTCACAACGCGACTAGATTCTTCTCATTTTCAAAATTAGTACATAATGTAGCTGGAAAGAAACCTTCAATTTCTGTTGCTGAAAGTTGAAACATGCTCATGCATCAATGTTTATAAACGTTGAAACATGCTCATGCATCGGTGTTTATAAACGTTTCATTTGAGGATCCCGTGCTGACAAGTGTGTCTTTTGTCGAGAACTGAAAAGAGCAAAGTCGAGATGGGCCGATTGCCGGAGCGAGTAAATCAGTGCTTCAACGATTCAAAATCGATGCACGAGCATGTTTTAACTTTCAGCAACAGAAATTGAAGACAGAAATTGAAGTTTTTTTCCATCTACATTATGTACTAATTTTGAAAATAAGAAGAATCTAGTCGCATTGTGACAGTCAACATAGGTTCACAGCTCTCTGGTATTGCGCAGGAGATTGCGATTCAGGAAAACCGGTAGAACTAGCTTTTATACGATTTCTAGCCACACCCAGCGGTGGAAATCAGCCTTCAACTATGTGTTGTACCTGATAAAATTGAGTCATTGTCAACACTTCAAAATATCAATATTAAGATAAATTCGGTAACAAAAATTTCCGAGCTGAAACAGCAATTATCACAAGAAAACTTGCACGCACCTTGCAAGCATATCCCATGTTCATTGACAGTACAGCGTTAAGTTTGGTGCGCGCTCCATTCACAAAAGAGTAAAGCTATATGCACTACGCGGAGAGCTCATGCCGCTTGGGTCACCCTTTTCGAACGGCGCGTGTATCACTGGGGAGCTCGTTAACCCCCCCCCCCCCCGCGTTCATGCTGCTTCGCGGCGACAGTGTGCGGCTGCTAATTACAAAACTTAACCTGTAAACGCCGCATCGCGGCGTCCAGCCGGCAACCCAAACCCCGCTGTCCCTGATCGCACCTCCGGAGAGGGAGTCCCATACCATTTAGTTCTGCGAAGTTTCGTCGACAACATTCGTTTATTTTCAGTGTTTATCGTAAAAAAGAAATGTCGTAAATATTGCCAAATGCCTTGACAAAACAAAATGTTAGAGAAAAAAAAAAAAAGAGTAGCCCCCCCTCGCGGATCAAACCCGCGTCCACTTGCGTATAAAGCAGACACCTTACCACTATGCTATGCCACCGCTTAGAAAACTCGTTAAAACCATTTGTTTTATATGAGTTTCGCATAGTGCGTATAGCCATTTCCGGCCGAAGTGCAGTACGGAGTGCGTATAGCTTTACTCTTCACAAAATGTTCCGAGCACAGTTGAGAGGATGGCGTTGGGGAAGTCTTTTTGGTTTACGGACGCAACCCATTGCCGCCGGAGATCGGGGTCATGTGGAAACAGCTGCACTCACCTTGCCGGATTCCATGGAAGCTACATAGGTCCTCAGACAGTATTCAACGCTTTTTGTGTTTCTTTTGTCACTACTCAATGCGCGTTTTTGTTTTTTCTTCCAACTTTCACAATGAAGTACTGCCTGTGGCGCAACATATACAGGATTTGTATAAAAAGTCAGTGCCCAGTCGAAACTGTATCTTTTGTCACTACTCAATGCGCGTTTTTGTTTTTTCTTCCAACTTTCACAATGAAGTACTGCCTGTGGCGCAACATATACAGGATTTTGTATAAAAAGTCAGTGCCCCAGTCGAAAACTGTACTAAGTAACAATAACAATAAGTGGTGTACTAAGTAACAATAATGTCTTGTTTTATTTTGTCATTTTTTTTGTTTTGTACTTTGAGCTAAAAGTACGCCTCTGTATATATATTTATTTTGCCTGTACTGTTGTGCATTAGTGCATGTTTGACTGTTGTCAAATGCTAGCTGCCTTCTTGGAGCTGGGGCCTCGTCAAGCTGCACTTGTTGCAGCTTTTTGTCCCAGCTGCCATCTTTCTTGTGAAAGAAAATAAAGTATTGATTGATTGATTGAAAAAGAACCCTTTATACTCTTCGCAAACAACATAATCAATACAGACTCTACTTCTAAAGGCGCGCGTCACGCAATGTTTCGAGTAGTTTCCGAGGAAGAAATTCGAGCTTGAATCCAACCTCCCACAGTGGAAGCGAATACAAACGCCAGCACGCTAACGGCTACCTTTAGCAGTCATGGGTTCCGCAAAACACACCGCCTAGCCAGGTGGTACCAAGCCGCCACCCGATTTGCAGAAGAGTGAAGCTATACGCACTCCGGAGTGCATTTCGGACGAGATGGCTATACGCACTCCGCTGAGAACTCATGCCCGTCAGGCCTCCCTTTTCGAACGGCGCGTGTATCACTGGGGAGCGTGTTAACCCAGCCCCCCGCCTGCGTTCACGCCACTTCGCGGCGACAGTATTGGCTGCTAATTACAAAACGTAACCAGTACACGCCGCTTCGCGGCGTCCGGCCGGCAACCCAAGCCCCGCTGTCCCCGATCGCACCTCCGGAAAGGGAGTCCCATTTAATTCTGCGAAGTTTCGTCGACAACATTATCGCAAAAAAGAAATGTCGTAAACATCGCATTATGCCTCAATAAAACAAAATGAGCAAAAAAGAAAAAAAGTATGCCCACCGCGGATCGAACTTGCGTCCACTTGCGTACAAAGCGGACGCCTTAGCCCCTATGCTATGCCATCTTTTTTTCTAAACAAATTTATTGATTGTTTGGAAGATTTTTTGAACAAATACAGACAGCCGACATGTCGGCTGTTTTCCTTTAGACAATGAGCAGCCTGCCCGTTACATCATTATACGCTAACACTTCACATGCACCATTTCTGGAGTCGTCTTTCGATAAAGTCCCACTGCTCCTTGTCCTCTGGAAATCTTTTCGCCGCAACACTGAGAGTCCACCTCAAATTGGCCGCAAAATACCACCATGTTCGCTTGGCTTGAATGTCGCACTCGAGATACGCAGTTCGGGATCGCCAAATCGCGTGCAGTCCGAGCACCAACGTTTGGCAGAACGTCGTCAATCTTCGAAGGCCATTTCCTCAAGTGCTGAAGCACCCCCTCTGTCAACCGTGGTTGGCCTTGAGGTTCGGCGCCTTTCTTCCAACGCTTGCGGGTCACAAGAGTAAATCGTTGATCAGCCGCAGTCATACTCTCTGTAGTTTTTTCCGTTGATTGCTCCCCCTTCCTTTTGACTGGCGCTTCCGCTCCGGTGACTTCTTGATGCGGGTTACCATCTGCCTCGCTGGCCTTTCTGTTCTCCTCCCCTTCCTTCCGACCAGCTCCGCCTTGACTTGTCCTTCTTGCGAGTTCTCTCCTTCTTCGGCGACAGCGTCTCTGTCACCATGACTTCTGCGACGCTGCTTGCTGGTGGTGCTAAATTCGCTGCTCCGACGACGTCAGATGACAATTCAGACGCCTTCCCCGTCGAAGTCCCGGCAATGGTCTCCTCCATTTCATCTTGGTCCATCAAGTTATCGACGTCCTGTGGTTCGGTTGGAGGCCTCGTTTTTGCCGCGTACGTCTGGATGCAGTTGTCCTCCTCATGTCCATAAGTGCGGCACGTTCTACACCACGGGGTGCGACACTGCTTGCGCATGTGTCCTACCTTCTTGCACCGTAAGCACTGAGGTGGGCGGCCTGGAATGGACACCAGCGCTGGCATTCCGAGGATGTTGATTTGATGCGGGATAGCGTCCACTGTGATACCTTCCTTGAGTACCATTGTGACTGTTCGCGTTGTTGTCTCCACATTCTCAAAGCCTGGTTGCCTCCACTTCTCGCGCACGATTGATTTCACTTTCCCGTGCGACTCGAATGTCTTTTGCACAGCTTCGTCGGGAACGCAGACGGGAACCCAGTGAACTTTGAATGATTTCTCACTCACATTCGGATCGATGACCAGGCAGGTCTTGCCCTTGACGTTGAGCACTGCCGCATGTAGCAGCTTCTCCTTCGCTGCCGCGTTGTGCAGGGTGAGCATCCAAACGTGGTTGTACTGGAAGGCACCGAAGCCGGCCACGTCATTCATGTCAACGACGCCCTTCAGAACGTCGCGAAAGTCGTCGATGCGATACGGTCTTGCTGATGGGTCACCGTGTAGAAAGACTGAATTAAAAGAATATCGACCTGTTGGCAGCGTAGGCAGGATAATACGGTAGTCCTGGGGAGCCAAAGTTTCCGAAATACCTGTTGATACCCGGCTAGGTTAGCCGTAGAACGCGCTCCGCTGGAGCTCATGATTCCCTGACCGTTCGCCTCGGCGTTCGAAAAAAGAATCCCACTGCTATGCCATCGCTGAAAAAACTCGTTGTGACCATTCGTTTTATACGAGTTTAGCGGAGTGCGTATAGCCATCTCGTTCAGTGCCTCCGGAGCGTATAGTTTTATCTTTGCGGAACCGACCTTGTCCACCGCCCGGTCGGTGTCAGGGCCACAAACGTGTATGGCCGCATACCTTTCCCTGAATACTTGCACACCGGGCGGCACTGTGCAATAAAATACAATACAACACAATGCGATGATAAAGCTCCTGATACACTCACCAAGTGCCTCGCTTGACCCCCTGAGCCTCCGGTGGGACCTTTGCCTCTGGGTGAGTTCCAGCAATCTGACTGCTCGCTCAGTGACAGGTCAATTCCGGGACTTGCCTTGGCAAAAGATCGAGGGTCATTCAATGCGGAAAGCACGTGTGCGTACAAGGAACCGCACACGTTCGCTTTCACCGCCGACTGCACTGCACAAGAACACGTCATAAACGCTCCGAACAGAAAGGACTCAAAAGTAAAACGAGTAGGCGAGCACTTACCAATTAGACTCAAATCCACAGCTGGTTCTATGAGCACGCCGGCACCTAGGACACTTCCTCTTTTTGCATAACGTTCTTCCGATGTTTGTTCCTAAAGTGAGAAAGCGTCCTGAAAGTTTTGAAACTCTCTTCGTTTTTACGATGACGATGTCGCGATGCGGCGATGCTCGTTGGTTCCGAGTTCCGACCAAGTTTATTTGACGCAACGTGAATGTGCTTGTTTTAGTCGACTTAAATTAAAACTTTCAGATAAAAAAAATGCTGTACATTTATATAGTTATTTGTAATAAAGTGTGTTGAAGTGCATTGTGTACTAAACTGAAGCTTGCGCTGGTTTGTCTTCGTTTCATGTTTAACATGGCGGCGGCCACTATTGTGCCATGAGACCGTGCATACCTAACTCCTGACATTGAGGTCCGCCATTTTCCCATGCATTCTGGCACTGCCGCAAGCAGCGGACCATACTGTGCTGACGCGACGGAAGACCGTATCAGGGTCCTATATCTGGAGCATTTCTGAACGTGTCAACAATCGCGCGAACTTACTGGTCGGAAAGATATTCGCGTTCCTTTCAAACTGCTTTCACATGCGCGCGATGTACGGTCTCGGCCTCAGCCATCAGACGGTAAACCAAACCAGATACCTGCGACTTCGCGGGTCCGGCGCGAGCGGGAATACGAAATCGCGCTCACCACCAGATTGTCAGATTTGACAGAAGGAAGCTAATGGTCGTAATAAGGTAGATTGCTTTTTATAAGTAAGTAGAACGATTCAGAATTTGGTTGTGCAACGTTAAATTATCACTAAGTTTACTTTGTGAAAGTTTTCAGTCTTAGCGATTCCCATGGCAGCGTTGCTTTTCTTCTCGTGCTTCTATCGCTCTCTTCTCGCAATACTTTCACGCATGGACCCCGGTGCAAGTCGGCGGCACGGGTTGCCTCTCCTCCTCACCCTCGCTTTGCCGCCTGATTGCTAGCCTATTTACCGTGATCGATCTAGTTGCTCAATATCGGTTGTCCTGATATCCACCTCCTGCGATCACGCTCAACACAGACATGCTGCAGCTAAGTATTGTGTGCTCGCCGAAAGAATATCCGAGCCTCATTGGAAGCGTTGCTCGAACGTCGTCGGCACTCAACACTACGAACCGACCTGCGCATGTCAAGCCTCGTCATTGCTTGGTTCCTCCATCCGTGGATTCCTCCACTTTTCCGGCGATGGATCCCCCAGCCTGGCCTCAGCCCTACATGAGGTAGCCGGTGACAAACAATCACGACAACGCGGTGTCTTTGGAATGCGATGCTGCGATCAGCGCTCTTAAACCTCTGTAGCCCTTCAATGGTGAACCCTTCGATGTGAACGCCTTTACCTTCAGTGTCCGGAGACTACTGCAAACCTCCGACGAGAGCGGACGTCTTCTCCAGGCTCCGCAAGCCCCAGAGAACTGTGTGTGATCCTGGTGCAAACATCGCCTCGCTCCGTCGGCCCGCCGCAGCACATCCGCCGAGAGATCGGCTCGCTCGAGTCTCGTTCTGCAGAGCGGCGCGCCCGTTTCGTCTCGAATATTGCTACAGCCGACACCGCGCTTCGCCAGCTCACCAATATCTCTGCGTCCACCCTGAGCCAGGACATGAAAATCCCCTAGAGGGAGACGACCTAGGTGGGAAATGGATCACCCTGGAAAGCCCCGCAAATCTCGTCTTCCGGCTGACTCCTATACCGAACTTCCGCATAGTTATAGTGCATCTCCCAATCCTTCCTAGCTGGCGCAGCTGCGCAGCCTCTTAACATTTGCCGGCGTTCTTGTAAGCCGCACAGCTCCCTGCTCATACATGTGCCGACAAGTCGCTTCACCTCTGTCAAAATAACCGTCTCGCCGTCCTCTGCACCCATCACGAAGCGATCGTCAACCGGCTACTTCGCATCGCCAGCATCACCTTACAAAACGCTTCCCTCCCGTTCATCCTACACTCCTACACATAGCTGCGTGGATGCCAGCCTTCCCACGGCACTCAGCATCCCTATTTACATTCCCTACATACAAAGTGCAGTAAATATATCATACATATATTTAATTTAAATAAGGGAAAAGGAAATAACTTTATTATGTTGGGACACTGAGACGTTTATTCTGGCCGAATGAAGGACGAAGTCATTTATGTTTCGCCAATTTTATTTTCTTCCCATCCACACGTTATTTAGTCGTAGTAAACACCAGATATGCCCAGAATCATTTTTGATCATTTTGAAAAAAAAAAAAGCATGACGGAAATTTTCTTTATAAGAAGAAAAAGAAAAACTTTTGTTTTATTTTATGTTTCTATACTTTCAGATAATTAATCCACCACCTTCGGGCGTCTCTGTAGTAAATTGTAGCGTGATGCAGGTCACTTTAAGAGGGTCAAGGAAATATAGTGAACGCTCAGAAAGGGTCAAGCTGACAAGCCGAGAGACTGACCGTTTATGAAGAAGGGACGAAAGGGCTGTCGTGATACACATCCATTGCTTTACTTATTACAAGCTCCATAGTCGAGATAATCACCACCTCTCTCCTCAGACCTTCCTGGTAAAGGAAGTGAATGTATTCATGTGAATAAAACACAAGCTAAACAAGTACATTACTATTTATAATCGTCTTTCTATGGATCACATTTAACGTTTAGGTTTCCAAGATTTTTCGTTTTTTGGAGTTAGCAGCTGCTACAGAAAAGCTTAAATCGAAACGCTTCCATCTTTATAGGGCAAAATACATACAATGCAAAAAAGTAGCATAGCGTATATTTTATTTTTTCTTGCCAATTTTTGTACCATACGCTACATTTCAATAAAATCTGAAACTAAAATAGTGTACTACATTTTCTTACGATGTTTGCAAAATCGTTATACTCTTTTTCAAAACGTTATACCAATAAATTGTTACTTTACGTGGTGTTTCATTGTAAACTTCAAAATAGTGTTGAAAACACAATATTGTCAAATCATTTCTTAAACGTTTGTATTTGGAACAATTATTCGAAGTTTGAAGTAGATATGTGATCAAACCACATATTATTTGCAGTGTTACTATTTATAACATTTATTTACTCATTTTGCATTGACTAGTTATGTTTCCTTGTAAACTTCAAAATAACATTGGAAATATATGTTAAAATGTTATTTTGATGTTACTTCCTGCAACACTATTTCCGTAGTTCTGCATTCACTGTTACTATGTTTCATTGTAAACTTCAAAATAATGTTAGGAGCATATGTGTTACTAAATGTTACTTAATGTTAGTGCTCATAGCATTGCTTTTACAGTTATGTATTGAATGTTGTTAAAACGTCTTGTACACAACAATATCGTCGTATGTTTAATTTGAACGTTACACTAACATTGAGAACATACCTAAAACGTTGTGTGTTCTATTTGAACGTTGCTGTAACATTTACACCTAACACAAAAGCGTTATTTCAACTTACACAACAAAAAATTAATGTTATTATAATGTTTT
>JAZHYW010060804.1:0-82820 GCA_037355805.1 Ixodes ricinus | reverse complement strand
GGTGGCCGAG
This sequence comes from Ixodes ricinus, assembly GCA_037355805.1. Lineage (NCBI taxonomy): Eukaryota > Metazoa > Arthropoda > Arachnida > Ixodida > Ixodidae > Ixodes > Ixodes ricinus. The sequence continues at coordinate 82,810 of JAZHYW010060804.1, read as the reverse complement.
TGGGATAGCGCACACCAGCTCGGAGCACGTGGAGCGAAAGCTCGCGCTGCGGAACCCAGGATCCTGGGTTCAATCCCCACTCCTGTCCGTTTCGATCTGGATGAGCATCGTACCGGCGTGCTGCCGTGTATCACTACTGCGTGGCGCACGTTAAAGTCCCCAGGTTAGCGGTTGTATACTGCACTGGCTAAATTTCTCATCTACAGCTGGGAGACTCGTCGCCCGTGGAGGCAGACCAAGTTCTAGGCCGTATAAACATACACACAACCCAACTTTTTTAGACTAATTTTGTACCGCAGTGGCTACATTTCTCATCTACAGCGTGTAGCAGCAGTGTTGTGGTGGGCTAGAAGCGGCAGTGTGGTCATCGCTCGCTTGTCCCAGCGGCCGAGGACGATCCCCCGGTTGATGCGATCGTGTGTCCCTGCCACCGTGGTTCCATCGTTAAGCTCGCAGCAGCGCCACAACGGCAAGGACCAGCTCATTTTTCGGAAAGGTTTTGTTTTTAAATATAGTTTAATATAGTAGCGAGTAACTATATTATAACAAATCAATCAATAAGGGGTCGTGTTCCCGTTTACGGCTGAACAATACGTCTACAGATTGTAATAAAAAGCTCAAACTGCTCACGAAAAACAAAACAAAACAAAAAAAAAAGCGTGAAGGACAAGGGTATAGAACAAGACAGGACAAGGGCGTGTTCTACCACTTGTCCTTCGCGATTTTTTTAAATATTTTTTGTGACGTGCAAGCAATTATTTTAAGCTAATGTTGCTCAATCTGCTCATTTGTGATTTCTTCTGTGATATCCCCGGAATGCGAGGTGGTGCTGCTTCCAGCGTACCGATAAGGCTCCGCTTCATGCGGATACGAATCGCGGGCCATTCTGGCCAACGCCGCCTAGAAGACAATGCCGTAGGGCTAAGATTTTTGCGTCACCAGCGAAGCCCCAATGCTGGAAACAGATTGCGAACAAGCGCTGCGTCAGCGCTCAGCTTCAGTCCAGTTTCAGCCTACCGTTGACGCAATCGTCGTGTCAAATCCGTGCCCAGCGTTGGCCTTCCCTGATGACGACGTCTCTATCAGCACTACGGCCTTGCTATCATGGAGGTGTTGCTCTGGCCCGTGTCAGAATCACCCATCTTCTTCTAGCATATTATGTAGCAGTGTCGCCGTTCGCTAGAATTTTGAGCTTGCGCTGTCTACACACAAATGCCTTTTGTTTTTTTCTGTCCACGCGCAGTGTTTTTATTTATTCCCGAGGGGATCTGTATTGAACTTGTTAACGTTGAAACGACATAAAAGTCCTCTCTTGGTGCACCTTTTTCGTCGGTTGTAATCGCTACAAGAAAATAAATAGAAACGGTGGACGGGAATAGAATAAGTTAAGGAACCGCGCTCGTCGCGTTCCTGTAAAACAAAAAAAACAAAAATAATTCGGTAAATGCGAGCGGTATGACGTTCGTTCGATCGCTGGGCAAATACCGACACTTATATGTGTTTGGGTGAAATAAGCGCCATATTCTCTTATGCTGAATCCCGTGAAGATACGCTCCAAGAAGAACCACGCTTATTTACAATGACTATCCATGGCCTACAAGGCGCTGTGTTCTGGTTCTGGTGAGCATGCACGAGAATGCGCATGCAAGAATGCGAGAGCACGCGTGAGCATGCGAGAATGTGGGGAAACAATACATTGCCTATTCGTTTCGGGAGTAAAATATTGTTTTTTCTCGCGATTTTGCTTAGAGACGATTGTTTGTTTGCGCCTGTCGATTTAATGGTGGGACCCCACGGCGGATATGTCGAGGTTTGGCCGAAAATACGGCCTTTAATTTCATATCTATTCTCGTTTACACAATGATTTACGCACCTATCATTTGTACACTGTTTGCAGTGGACTGGATCGACATCTTACAAAAATATCTAGCTGCCAGTGGAGAGTACTGCTTTAACTGAGAAGAAACAATTTTAAGGTTGAAACCTCGCTCTTCGGTTGTCGTCGCTCCCATTATTCTCGTAATTAGTAAAAATATTTTGTTTTCTTCAAAAATCTGATTTTTGACGAAGATCGCACGTGGCTTTATGGTCTCGTCTTTTCATAAATTAAATTTGGATGACTCTTAATGATAGAGTCAACTTTTCGCAAAAAAAGCAATAATTAACCGAAGTTCTTTTTTAAACATTTATAAGATCAAAACGTTAAAGAAAAACGGGCCAGGGTTTACAAACTGTAATATTGTCATCTCTCCTTGCCTATAAAGTTCCGATCATGCGCGTCTATCCTTAACAGCGGTGCATTCGCATCGCACGATATACGTCTATGTCGCGGGACACATACAGCCTTCGTAGGAGGAAACGTGCGACGAAACGGTCATCCGTACGTAATCAAATGGTAATCCCTTGGTGCATATCGTAGTCTCTGTTAGCTGCATTACAAATGACCCTTTGGTAACACGAGTACTAAGTGCTGTGAGGCGTTATTAAGGGCACTTATCGCTTTCCACTTGGGGTGCTCGCTTCCTCCTCTCCGCTTACCTCCTCCCCGCCAGCCTTTGTCGGAGAGAGGTTGGATCCCTTTCCCTCCGAGTGGAGAGCGTTGCGAAAGCACAGAGATCTTTAGTGGCTAGTTACCCGTATAGTGGGCGCAACGTCGTCGCACCTCTAGTGCCACTCGGTACGTTAGACTTCGGTATACAACAGCACTTGAGCCATTTGGTTACTTCGGATCTTATTTCTTTACGAGCTACCCGACGCTTTACCTGAAAAGCGCTTTTCCGTCCTCCAGACATATGTCGAATCAGCCCGTGACAGAGGCAAGCGACACCACCTGAGCTTTCTGTCGCCGTGTCGTAAAGATTAGGACTACAGGCAACAAAACGGTGATGGGGAATGGAGTGTCGACACTCTTTCATTTAGTGGCGCCACATCTATTGTTAATCTATGCGTATAATGTTTTTAGTGTTTTTTTGCGTCACATTACGTGTGTTGCTGCACTTTTCCTCCAAAGCAGGTCATCGCTATACCCCGTTAGGCGACTTTATTTCGCTTTTATGTACCTTTAGACGTTCCGTGAAAAAACTTCTCGCTTTAATAAACTTCTGCTTAAAAAACAAAAGATCGATTGAAATGATACTTCTGTTTTACCTCAGCACCTTAGTGTAAACTGCAGCGGGTGCTACGAGCCATGCCAGCGAATTCCCTGAGTAGGCCAAGCCTCTGGAAGTCCCGTATCAACGTATATGAGCGGTCAGGTTCCTTCTAAACGATCGCTTCTTGGAGGCGTTTTATAACCGCTCGATTTCTTTTCCTACCGTTACTCGAGTGAGCCGATTACTTCTGGAGCTAACGAGCGGACTAGTAATAATTACTCACGAAAGTCGTAAGCGAAAACAGAGACGGACACCTTGTAGAAGATGACACGGTCCAGCCCCTCCTCTTGTCCGTACCCCTTTAATTCATTGTTTGCACTTTCCGAGCATCTTGCATCCATACTCGCCCAAACAAGTCTCGTGAATAGAGAGTTTTAGCACATCGTTCTGGTGTACTCCGATAACGATGCCCGACAGTCCGCCGCCGCCTTTGCACGTGCATCGTATCGTTATGCAGGTATCGGAGGTATCCGAACGGTCTTCTAAAACTCTCCAAATATATGCGCCGCGGGAAAACGAAACCCTGGCAGCACATACGAGACAACAAAGGTTATTATACAGAAGACGGTGTCGCCCAGTTATACGAGCTCTTTGTTGGCTATAGCCTGGCCTGAGGGCCAAGAACAGAGCACCTTCAACGGGCTTTATGGAAAGGGAAGTGATCGACGACGACGAATGGGATTAGTGAGGGTATAGTGTGACGCCACTCGTCGCAGCTCGAACGAAATTTGGGGAAGCATATATCGTATACAAGCCTGTATTCAGGTTCGCACTCCACAGTTTCGTGCGTTTGCCGTTACTGGCAGTAACTAAAACTTTGGTTCCGTTAACAGGAAAGGGAAAGAACCACTCCCTGATGGATTGCAGTTCTATCTCCGTTCCTTATTTGGAGAAGAGCACAAATGGCGGCTCCCACCAAACCTTAGGACACGAGCTTTCGCCTTGAGTCGAGGGAGTTTGTCCGCAATTAGTTTTGGGCGCGCAAGGTTCAACGTAACAAACTACCTTTTACGTGATATCCACGTGGGCTTGCGTGTTCGGGGACCTTTCATGGATGCCTCGGAGCTTCCTGATTTCCCAAACGCTGTACAAATCACTCGATCGAACGATCCATTATATTTCGGATAAAATTTTTCTTGCCATTTATTACTTTAGTTTACGTTTATTCAGTTTGCGATTCTCCATTACTCCTTCCCGTCTCCGTATCATCCGACATGTACCTTTTTTATTAATTGCACCAGATTTTTTCACCGAACAGTCGAAAACCGGGGTTTCGGAGGCTATAATGAACGCATAGTTCAGTTTCCCGCAGAAGCGGTTTCCGCCGTTTCCATCCAGTTTGCCTCTGTCGCGGTGCCACTGTCACCTCTCCCGGCACCCAGGAGGCCGTAGCGCCTCAGTTTCCACGTCACGTACTGGAGGCCAGCTACAGATCGGCTGAGGCTCCCCACTGACTGAACGCGAGTCACGGCCGAACGCTCGCTGGCCGCTTGTAGGTGACGCAACTGCAGACCCGGCACCGCGGCCTTGCTATCTAGGCAGGCCTCGTCCCATGCAGCCTCTGCGAGCAATACGAACAGGGAACGAGAAATAACACGAACTGAATGTAAGGGCGCAAACGAGCTGGTAAAATATTAATGCATTTGACGTGTTTTTTTTCTTTTTTTACCCGCAGTCTCGGGGCTTTTGTCGTAAGAAATAACACTCGTTTTCTTTTTTAACGACATTTAGTAAATTGTTGAACACACGTTACAACATATAACACGCGAAACAATGAGCGTTGGAAAATAGACACCCGCAGCACAACACACGGCCTAGCAAATGCTACGAAACGAATTACCAAAAATAATTAAATCAATTCTTATGAAACCAAAAATCTACGTAGCTTTTTTGCGTGCTTTGAACGTTTATCTTTGTATAAAAAAACACAACGGATATTTTGTTTTATGGAACCTTTCCTATTTTCTCTTTTGTATGTTTATCTTATTCAATGCAAATCAAAAGTTCTAGGTCGACGTCATCGTTTCTTTTAGTTTTACTTTTTATTTGGCCTCTTTATGTCCGCATATGTTATGTTTTTCGTAGTCGTGTGTTTTTTCTACTACGTATTTCTTTATTTTCGAATACGTGACTGCATTGCGCATTGCTTATGTGTATGAGTCATCCATGCTGCTGAAACTGCCAGTGTGGGGGCCTTCGGCTTTGTCAAGCAATCGACGTGACAGCTTTTTTTTCTGCGGGTAATCCAGCATCGTGCACGTTTTGAGGGAAATAAACTTTATTAATACTATCATTGTTTAATTTGCCCACCTACTCCCACGCATACGCCGTGCAATCCTGTGGCCGATGAAGATCTGGCGCCCTCGGAAAGTGCGAAACGTCAGCCAAAGTCTCTTCTTCAAGTTCTTATCCAGATGCAAGTGAAGAATGCGACAGAAGCTGCTCTTCTCACAGCCTCATTGCCACCAGGCGCTGTTCCTCCGCGATGCGGAAATAGTCCGTTTTTTTATGTTTTTATTTTACGGTTTTTGAGGTGAGAACGAGCGTAGACCAGCCCGTGCCGTTGACTTCATATACCGCAGCGGTGGCGCTCCTGGCGGCAGGGAGTGTACGCGTACCCTTCACGTGCCGCAAATAGTACAGTTCCTGCGTACGCGTGCAGAGCCCACACCTGGCATAAGCAAAAGTCCACTTGTTTATATAAACAGCGCGTTTGCGCAGAATTTTACTTCGCTGACGGCGCGAGTGCGAGCAACAAGCATTGCGTAGGGGTAAAATTTCCACAAATGACACACTTAAAAGAAAACAAAAAGGTCGTAAAAGTAATTGTTAAGGGTTCTTCGGCTTGTTCATCTTTTGCACCCTACATAGTTATTTTAAGCATTTTAAGAGAGTTTTTCGTGAAAAAACTGTAAGGGGTTCTTTGCCGACGTACACTTCGCGCTTTCCACTTTTGCCCGCCTCACCCTTTCTTATATTCTCTCCACTTTTTACCTCTCCCCCACTTGGCTTAACCTGTCAACGACCAGAGAGGACACACATTTGGGACAGTTCATCGCCACGTAAAACGATAGCTCATGGCCAGGCCAGATGAGAACGCGGGGATCGTTCGATTGCTGTGCCGCCACCTCCAGTCTGTGAGCTTCCATTCCGCTTCGAGCGTGCACGGGCCGCCAAAGCACGACGGAGGGCAACGGGCATCCAAGAGGGAGAGGTCTTACTGTTTCCGGCCCGTCAGTGACTGTGTGCGACTTTGGAGCTTCAGGCCCCGGCACTACAATGAGTCCCTCGCAAACGACGCAGTGGCGCAACTAGGGGGGGGGGGTACAAGTGCCCAGGGCGCTACTTGGGAGGGGCGTCCGAGTCGACGAATAATATGTTAATGATAGATAATAGTAATAATGGGACGGATGATGATGTCATTATCACTATCATCATGAAGGGCTGCGAAATTTCATTTGCCATGGGCGCCGTCATATCTTGTTACGCCACTGAACGCAGTTTTAAATGGACGCGAGGTGGAGACCCCGAATATCGCGCGAGTCTCAGTATCTTTTCTCTCCGTGTATTTTTTTATCTTGTTTTGCTTTTTTTCGGAAAGAGTTACACTCTGATCACCCTGGCGGCGTTCCGTGGAGCCGCCCTTCGCTGCTCACTGGAATTTCCCTCTCCGATGGAAAGAAAAATAAACGAAGTTCGAGTTGCGCTGTGCAGCGGACACGTAGGCGGAGGCGAGCGTGGCATCATCCTGTTTCTTGAGGCTGACCCTGAACCCCTCGCGACCGCAGCTTGCGTGCGTTCGAGAGAAAGAAATGACTACATTGAGGGTCAAATAAAGACCCTAGAGGTGCTCCTCCGCCAAGCGGACCAGCGAGGTGCAACGAGTTTCGTACTTTCAGTAAACGGCGCTTAGGAGGAATCCTACGTGATCGTGGCGTCGGAAGCACGCGTACGTTTTGCTCTCCGTGCAACGGCAGTCGCACAAAATATGTGAGAAAAATTGGCAACGATCTTCGTCTCCAAGGTACGATAATGCACGAAATGCGATCGTTTGAAATGAATCACGAGACGTGAAACCGTCGTTTCGGGGAGTGAGGGACCTTTTATTTTTATTGCATTTCCCGGTTACGTTGAGGGTGGAAACTGAGGTTGGACAAATCACGCGGCGTCAGTTTTCCTGCTAGATTTAGCGTGGAAATCGTATCAACGTGACGTGGGTCACATGACGTGAATTTTCCCGCTAACTTAACGGGAAATTGGCCAAAGCACACAGTGGCGTCACTTGGGGTGGGGGGGAGGCTGCCCCGGGTTCAGCGTTCAGGGGGTGTAGCTGGGAAGTAAGGGGGGTGGGAGGTGTCATGGTGGGGTACGAGAGCGGGGTGTCACGACGGGCCACGAGAGAGAGGGGGGGTTGTCGAGCCACCGCCCCAGGTGCCGCTGACCCTGGTGACGCCACTGGAAGCAGATAGAACACGTGTTCAGGTTCAGTTTCTTCTAGGGTTCGACTATCCCCGTCATTGCAGCTATTGAACACAAGCCACCACCCCACTGCTCGTTGAGGGAGTATTAGAATAGGGGGGGGGGAAGGCGACGTTGTGGGTCGCCCGAGCAGCTTGAGGCGTCGCACTGCACGTGCGGCAGTGCGACGCCTTCTATTCGAGAAGTCCCTTTGATTGACATGACCCCAAAACGAGTGCTCACGCACAGCCGGTATCCAGACTATGAGTCGCTGGGACAGCGTCAACATTTCGTCCCCCATGAGTACGTTATCAGGTTTTGGGAAGGAAAGAAAGAACACACCGCCTCTAGCTACCCTCGAAACTACAACCCCGTAACAAAGAAGCTTCTTAGTCGGTGTCGTCTCGGGTCCCGCTAACGCCAGTAGCCTTGCGTACGGCAAGAAACATTTCAACCCAATATTGTCACACGGTCCCTTTGATGTCTGCCATCGGAACTAATTTTCATTATCCTTCACGAGACACGGACCTTGTTCTTTGTACACGCGCGCAGCATCACACCGAGGATCCAGCGGCCCAGTTACGTGTCCGATGGTCGCTGCATCATCCATTACCCTCGAAGACCTGCAGACTAACGCGTTCTGAAAACCTAGATAGTCATGTAGGCAGTTACCTAGAGCGTACTGTCCAGACCCCCTGCCACGTTGCTTGTGACACGCAGAGTCTGGTCAGCTTGGATTATATCCTTCTCAAAGGAACTTTATCCACTCTGGCCGTAAGTACGCATGATCTTTCCAAAGATGCTTACTGAAAAAGGCAGTTGGCTCCAATTTGATCTGATTAACAGGTGAATGAAGATAACTTCTTATTTTTGACATTTTGAATGGTTAATATTCTGTCCTTTCTAAGGAGCGGAGCAGAGCGACTCTGGTACGGGGCATTTTCAATTAGCGCAAGGCCTTTTTCTGAAGTATGTGCAGGGTTTCGATATTTGTTTTTATTTCGGTCCCCAAACAAGAAGACAGTAGAGGAAGACGTGAATAAACTAAAATATGCTATAGCTGATTTTTTGTTTTACGCAGTGAGGCAGTATATTTTTATGTCTACAGATAATCCGGATAGATTGTGAGATTTCCGTTCTTACTTCTCTGCACATGGAAAGACCAATTTAGACTTTCATGAAACAGAAGACCTAGGAACCTATAACACGTTCGATGATTTCGATTTGAGATTGAATTTTCTGCTGAATACATTTATTCCGTGGTCGAAATATAATATACCTTTTTTTTTTCCTGTTTAATTGACGTTTCTTTACTCTGTGCCACGATGATGCGTTTTTAAGCCATCCGTTTGTTTCGCGCTCGTGTGATTTTAGGCCTGTCGCAGAAAAAATCTATGTTTGTGTCATCAGCAATAAAATTATATCTGGCGTTCGAGGTACTCTTATAACGTGATTTATGTAAATCAAAAATGAGAGCGGGCCGAGAATGGACCCTTGCGGGACACCGTATCTTATTTGTACTATATTTTATTCGCATGATTAATGTCTATATATTGTAAACGATTTGATAAATAGATTTTTATTAAACTAAGTAAAATTCCCTAATTCCATATATGGAAGATTTTTCGAAAATAATATCATGCTTGCTTGAATCAAAAGCTTTTTTCAAGTCAAGAAACTGTATATAACTTGTGCTCAAAATTGTCAATTATTTTATCTTTGATGGCTAACAGCGCCAATTGAGACGATTTTTGCTTCTGAAAGTTGTACTCTTGCTCCGCTATAACATTATTTTGTTTAACGAAATTTGTTAGCGGCATTAATAGCTCTGTTCTAGGAGTTTTTGGAAAAGTGGGGAGAACGAAGATTGGTCTGTAGCTGTTTAGGTCATTTTTATCACCTCCTTTGGGAATCGCCCGACGCTCTTGCTATCGTTAATTTATCCTGGAATATGCCGGTACTCAGAACCAGATTAGATTTATGTGGGATTGGCCCACTCATTAAGTGCGCAACTGATTTTATAGGCTGGGCTCTTATACCATCTTCACCACAAGCACTGCCATTCTGAAGTTGGTGTGTAGGCTGCATATTTCGGTTTCAGTAGTAGCAAACAAAAATGTAGAACTCTCAATACCCGGTGAGATGTAAGATTCGTAATCGTAACTACGAACGACATTGCCAGTGGAAGCACCGGACATAAAAAAGTGGGCATTAAATGCATCAGGAAGTTTAGCCCATGTGCAGGACATGCCCGGATGACATTGCCAGTGGAAGCGCCAAACGTCAAAAAGTGGGCATTAAATGTACCAGAAAGCTGAGCCCCTGTGCAGGACAAGCCTTCAGTTATAAGCTCAGAAATACTTTTTTTTGTTTTTAGACGGTAGGTAGTTTTTATTTTTTTCCAGACTTTTCTCGGGTTATTATAAATGTTAGCGTCGGAAATGTGTTCAGCTATCGTACGCTTCGGCAAGGACATTTCGTGGGACGGAACGCAGGACACGACGATTCCTTTGGAGACATCGCAGGAGCTTAATATTTCAGTCCGTCTCGTTCGCCTTCATTTACTGTGTTCCCTCAGAGTATCCTGTTGCTACGCGAAGAGCTCTCGGCGGCATAATTACTTTCCCGTGCACTGTGCGTAACCGGTTAGTGGCAAAAGGAGCGAAAGAGCGGTGCTCGTGAGAATATGTCTGGAGGGGTTGTTTTTTTGCGAGATAGCTCTCCTTTTGGCCGGCAACACTTGACGCGATTCTCGCGTGTGCCTTGATCGGTTTCATCCGATTTTCCGTCTTGCGCAACCTGATGCAGTCACGTTCGCGAGCACAGCGCTTGCGCAGCTGTCGGTCGCCTTCGATGCACTCGTGCGGGGTTTGCTTCTCGCCCCGTGGGGTGCCGATTTACATGTCTCTTATCCGCTTCGTCTGCGCTTCGACCATCTTCGCGCATAAATACATCCTCAATTCTTCCACGCCTTGTGTCTTTTTTTGTTGCATGAAGAAATTTTGATGTGCACATCCGTACTCCGTTTTAGTGTCACCATGGAAAGCGCCGTCACTCCATTTCCCGATCGTCTCGCGTGCGCCGCCATTTTGGTGCTAGGAAATCCGGACGATATATCTTATTGCTCTGTCGCGCACTACTTCTTTCTCATTGTCAGAGGAGGAGAAGCGTTTTGTGCGGTTTAAGAAAAGCTTCGGGTAACTGGCAACAATGATTCAAAGCAACAAGATGGCCGAAAGTGACGTTACTCTGAAGCGGTGTAGGGGCTCTAACGATTGCAAGCAAGGCGACTGGCCGCCGCCATGTCTCTGCTCGTGCGGACAGGTCCGTGCGATTGCAAGCTTGCCAAAGTTACGTTCACGCGCAAGCTGCACGTGCTTGCACGCATGGGGCACCAGTCGGGGCGCCATGCTTGCAATTGTCTATAGTGGCAAAGCGCGGGCGCGAGCGCCTGCCTTTAGATAGTGCCTTCCGAGGGCAGGTTTTCGTCACGTTGTGAGACATGTACTACCGGGCGTTCGTGACAGACTACAACCGCGTTTCTCGGCCCATGTAAGCACGTAAGCATCGCAGAAAGCGGTTGGGATAGAACGCGAAAGTTTGAGAACATGACGTCGCTTTGGTCAGAGAGATAACTGAGAAAAGCGCAATTTCTTCGCGAGCCGACGTCCACTTAAGCCGGGTATCGTCAGTTGCGCAAAGTAAGCACGTGCAGTCCATTAACGTATGCTGTTGACGAGAGCAGGAAATCAAACTTTCGCGATAAAAGAAAAGCAGATGCCCCTCTTAGACAGAAAGAGATAGGGTGGAACGACGTAAACAAATTGGGAAAACACAGATAGGGGACACCTTGACAGAGGAAACGAAACCAAAAGACAAGCTGTACGATCGCCAACTCTGTCCAGGGTTCCGAACGTTTCTGATGTGCCCGCTGCCACAATAGGCTGCCGTACCGGCAAAAAAAAAAAAAAAAAAAAAAGGAAACGTAATTGGGGACGACTTTCCGGCTACGCAAGAGCGAGACGACGCGGCTAATAAAATAAGTAAATAAAACGAAACACGAGTTGCCACTTGAAAAGCATGAATGAAGTGACATTAATAAGATCGTTTATTCATTTACTCGTTTGTTGGGGCAGACATGTGCGAAGGGACAGACACCCACACCACTGTCTCGACCTGAGTGGAAAAACGTCCCCCGGTCATTATGCGGGGAAGGAACCCAGCGGGACAATGGCTCGGGGCCTCAAGGTCGCGACGCCCCGTTACCGCAGCCGCTAACCTAATGAGCCAGAGGCCCTGTCACGCAAAAAGGAGAGGGGAACCACCCGAACATTATGCGAACGCGCAGTCGCATTATCTTGACTCATTAAGCCAGGCTTTTATCAGCTCGCCTCTCTCATCAACTTTTTTCTTTTCTTTTTTGCGGTTTTCTTATGGTTTTATTGTCTGGTAACTTTCTTTTTTGTTTTCATTCAGCACAGCTACATCAGCCGCCGTTCTTACCAACACTCAAAAAAATCTCCCGATTTTTTTTTTTAATGCGATGTATACAGTTATTGCGTTTTTTGCCGAGGTTTTATTGGCGATCTTACGCAGCGGATCCCGGGGCCTGTTTCGCGTACGGCGCAATGTCGTGGTCCGCTAAATTTAGCGGGGAATTGCAGTGTCACGGGAGACTTCGACGTCACGTAAGGCGGCAAGGTCACGTGAAGCGTTTCCCCGTTAAATTTAACGGGCAAATTGTGACCTCACGTGAGATTGTAATCTTTGCGCCAAGGCGAAATTTTGAATGGCGATGGAGAACGATGGTGTGCATGCCGAGTGGAAAGCGCCCCGGCTTGTCGCTGCACTTGATTCGCGGGACACGACAAGTGAGAACCGGCAGTTTGTTTCGTTTTCTTATATAACGTATACGTGAACCCTCATGTAGGGCAACTGTTGCAACTTTCCACTTGAAAGTGCTTTTCCAATTTCTCTTGGAGTCTTGTCGCTCGGTTCCGATGGAGCGAAGAGCGGAGTCTGCGAGCGCCGGCAGTCCTCGTAATTTTATTGCCGCTGTTCTCGAATATGCTTCATTTGAAAGATATTGGCAGGTTGTTTAGCTGTATATGAAAAAAGAAGGAGCGGATCGTGAGGTGTGACGTGAAACGAAACCTACGTATATTTCACGGTAAAATCGATCGAAACTAGAGCAAGTGTGCAGGCGAGCTGGTTTAATACTGACATTGTTACCCAGGAAAAAGGGGGGGGGGCAGACAAACACAAAGCTCCAAAACTGGAGCTTTGTGTTCGTCCGTTCCGTTTTCCTCTCCTGGGTTACCATGTTAGTCAAATTGGCCTTGGGTATTAGCGCATCGCAGCTCAAAGCACGATGAGCGAAAGTTCGCGCTGCAGGAGCCAGGGATCCTGCAGGTTCAATCTCCCCACCCAGCCGTTTCGATCCGAATGGGCATCGTACCGGCGTGCGGTCGTGCTACGTACTAGTGCGTGATGCGCCGTCAAATGGCCCAGGCCAGAAACGATAGCCGCTGTAGATGACAGCCGCTGTAGATGACCGGCTGTCATCTACAGCGGGGACACTAGACGCCCATTGGGGCTGACTTCCCGCTGTGTACTCATACGCACATCACGATTGTCATCGACCGGAAGGATGGTAGTTCGGACGAAAGCGTCTCTGCATAGTTGATCGGATGTGTTCGGGGATGGCGGACCAACGTCTTTCTTGGTCCTCGCAGCTGAAGAGCGCCGTCCTGGTGGAGCGGTACATGGCCCGCCTCCGCGCCGTGCAGCCGGTCATCAACGCCGTCGTCGAGGACCGCTTCGAGGAGGCCATGGACGAGGCCCGCGCGGCAGACCGCCTGGTGGCCTCCGGAGAGGTTTCCCCGGAACAGCTGGCCAGGGAGAAGCCCTTCCTGGGCGTGCCTCTCACCACCAAGGACTGCTACGCCGTCAAAGGTAGGATGGACCGTACCTCCCGTAGCCACTGGACGAGGAAGGCAGGACATGTCTTTTGGAAAGCTTTCTGGAACGCGCTGCAGGGCCTATTGCTGCGCTTTGGCTTTGCGCTCGATGTGCACGATACGCCGAAGCGATGTCGAACGGTAGGGAGCTCGCGCTAGGGGCGGGACAACTGACGTTCCTCCCTGCCGTTCTCACCTTGTACGTTCCGGTCTATTCCTATACAATGTGCCAAGCCCTCGTTTCTCGACTTTGTGTTTCTGCCGGTAGACTCGGTGGCCGTATTCGGACAGTGAACCGTGCGAGCTTTGAACGCGACAAATTCGTGACCATCCGATCCAACAGGGATAGCCACAAGAATCAACATCATCATCGTTTCGGGAATTTCTTTATTTTGCGTCGAGGACTGATCGAACCGAAAGTATGGGTAGGGCGTACAGGAACTGGAGGTGTGCCGACTGGGTCGGCCTCTCCAGAGAGCTGGGTGTCGTGTGGCCCATTCTGCCGCAGGGGCCTGGAGTGGCGCCACAACGGCACCCCGCCGCACTGTGTAGTGCACTAAAGAAGAAAATTGTTTCACCGTTGATCACAATCGTGAAGTGCCTCAAAATGAACCTCTCCTCGAAATGCAGCTCGCTTACCAATCACCTTGTTTCTAAGCGTTTGTCGGCGTCAAGTATGTAGCCCGTTCCCATGCTCGGAATCTTTCGAGCTCTTTTGGGACACCCAACGACGTCGCCCCTGTGCCTGCAGATCTCGAGGATACATACTGATGTCTTGCAGTCTGGGACGCAACAGTGTTTCTGTCGCTCTTGTTAGACATAGCGAAATTCTGCACTGAGGCTATGGTGAGTCGCCCTTTTGGGAGGCGCAGTAGGGGACGGCAGGTGTGTCACTGGGGGCGCGTGTTAACCCCCCCCCCCCCTTAACGCCGCTTCGCGGCGACAGTCTGCGGAAGTCTCATTAAAAAAGTATATCAACCCACCTGGCCCACCTGTACACGCCCTTTGCGGCGCCCCGCCGGCCTCCCAAGCCCCGCTGTTCCCCATTGCACTTCCGGAAATGGAGTCCCAGCTATGGTGGGCTACTGAAGACCCTCGGTGTACTCCTTCTTTCACCTTCTACTCCCTGCAGTGCAGGGTGGAGCTGCTATCCACTTATCGATGGCTCTCCGCCCCTCTGAATACAACCAGAGCTCCGCATGCTGAATCATGGAGTCACTTTCGCAAGCGTCATTGTCACACCTCTCCCTTCTAGCCCACCATATCGAAAGAGAGAAATGCAACGAGAAAACTGCCAATCACTTATTTGGTCACAGTGCGGGATCAGATTATGAATGTCAGTGGAAGCGATCCTGCAATCGTTTTGGGGCGCTGCTTTCGAATTTGTACCAATTTATTGATCGATCAACTTGTTTACGATTGTCGCGGATCTAATTGTGCCCGGTTCTGAGGTTGGCTCCTGTGTAACTTCGGGTGCACGCTCAAGATCGTAGAGGCGCGCTAGGTGCCCGTCATTGGTTGGCCGCGTAAACTGCTACTATGGCTTCGTCCCGCTCTTGGGCGGCAACGTGTTGTCGCCGGACGAACAGGACGGCTAGAGGTATGCAGTGATACGGGGCAGATTTCCTCGAAAGACACGTTCTTATATAGGCGCACAGCACAACAAAAGCATAACGAATTGGTGCGATAGTGACTCTCGTACCGTTATCAAGATTCAACGCCTCAGCATTTTTTTTAATGTACATACAATCATGGAAAGTGTTAGTTGCGCCATCGCTAAATCGTGGCGTCCTATTTCACTAAGCTTCGCTTTCTACACTCAGCCGGAACGAGTACTAGGTGCATTTGGTGAGTTGTTCGTGTGCCTCCCGTACGAAACCGTTGTCCAGGTTTTGCAACTTTCTCGAGTGAAGAATGCCCCTGATACTAAGATAAGCCACATTGAGGTACACATATGAACTATTTTCGAGGGTGTTACGTTGGCGAGACTCGAGGAAGAGACGCGCGGTCGGAATAAATAGCCCGTGCCTTCGCATGCCCCAAGGTTCGCAGAGTCCTCGCTTCGAGCGGTCATAGTATCGAGCAGAGCAAACAGGACGTTATAAATATTTACACAGCGAGAGGTTATCTTTACCTTGAGATGCGGTGGTACTGGTTTATGCTTTGTCGAGGAGCAATATAGCCAGGGAGGTGACGGCCGGTTCAGACCTTTGCGTGTCAGTGTGCCCGACCTGCCGTCCACTACGCTTGTTGCGTGGAACTCGGTTCCCATCTCATAACCAGGCGTGATCGGTCGCAACGCAGTCAGCCAGCGCAAACGCGGATATATGAACCGGCATTAAGACTCCTAACCCGGGGTATTCGGTGACTTACGGAACCGCACACCGCTACAATGCTCGTTCATATAGAAACGGTCTTTGGGGCGGTTATTGGACCCAGGAGTTACCGCTCGGCCCTGCAGCGTGAGACACGCGCGCTCCGCCGTGGTTCATTTTCTCATCTGTCGGCGATCGAGTACTAAGCCGGCGCTAAGAAACGATTAGCACGAGCGATCGACGTCCGAAGCTATATAAAATTGCGACACGCGGCGCCGCGTTGTCGCCAACGCGTAGATTTGGTCCTTTACGATACTTTTTCAGTTTGGTGTCTTACACCACCGGTGACATTAAAACGCCTAATAAAAGAAGAGATATCGCCGCCCTCCACGAACGATCTCCTTTGCGCACGGTTATGCGCGGCCGGCGAAAGCCCGACGGAGACGAGTGGTGGTTCGAAAGCGCTCTTTGCGATCGGCTACTATCTGCCGACCTTTCCCGTGCTGCGAAGATAACGCCCTTCAGGCAATCTCGTCCCCGCTCTGTTTGTGCGACTGCCGCGTCACGTGTCGTACTCTTGCCGTCCTAACGGTCGCTCCCTCGTGCAAATATATTTTTTTAGTGCCGACTGTAGGTTGGGAACCCGAGGCCACGTTGGGAGAGAGAGAGAGAGAGAGGTCTCTGAACGGAACCACTTATCCAAGGAGAAAGTGTCGAAGGTTCGCTGTCTTTCCTGACGAATGCCGTGAGATATGGCTAAGCAAAGCGAACCGTCGTTATTCACGCGCGCATGTTTTCAAGGTCGCGACGCTCTGCGCGCAGAACCCCAACCCGACAGTGCCCTTACCGGGTGATGCTCGAAGCCCGAGAGGAATTTCGACCCCCTATCTGACCTAGTCCCCGGCCTTTTTTTCTTTTTTTTGCCGTGTCCGAGGCGTTTGTGTCTGAGCGAGGGGCTTCTCCTCGATGCACTCTCGCTGCGGGAAAGCGAGAAGGCCAAAGCGGCGAGCACGTTCGGATGACCCTATACTCGGGAACAACTTTTCTTGGCATTTTCGAGGAGAGGACGACAGCTCCCGCACAACTTTAATCAGCGCTCAAAATGGGAGAGGGCACGCGTGCCCGTACCCTTGACTGCATTGCAATAAAAAGTTGTCCCCGAGATAGGCGCTCGGCCCTGAACGAGTAGTAGCGCCGTTTTTATGGCCTCGATGATATTTTTTTAACGTGACTTTTGCCCTTGCGATGACCGGTTTCTGTGTACATTTTTCACTCTCGGATGTTTGTTACGGCGTCGGGAATTTACGAATCACACTCTTCAAAATCGACTTTTTTTTTTCTTTTTTAGTCAGCAGTTGATTTTATGTTTAGACGCAGCTCCTTCTCCTCTTTCCACGAGACTTTGGGACATCAGAGTCCTTGTTTGCCCGCAAAATGATTGCATTGCTGGAAAAAAAGAACGCAAACTGAAAGATGCGCTTTAGACCAACGCCACAGACAGAATTTTCTTGTCCCAGCGTGTGTGGCAAAATATGTGTATCTATACTGTTAACCATTTGGGGCTGTGATAGCAATGTTACATAACTTAATGAAAAGGAACACAAAAAGAAAACAAGACAGTTTTTTACGCGCCACATAGTCATCAAAAACAAATAGCTGCAGCATACAAAATAAACTAGACACTTCTTTCACACCGCATAATCAGAAAAAAAGAAAGACTGCTGTAACGCAGGATTTTGTTCACCAAGCCTCGTTAAAATAACACATATATGAATCACGTGCAAGCCTGGAAATGTAAGTGTAAAATCTCTCGTTTTACAGGGCGGCCGCCAGCATACGTTAACAAAATTAAGCATAATCACGAGGTCAGCTAACGTTTAATGCGCAATTCGTATAGGCAATTTTGTGCACGTCTACGTTGTAACTACTATTTCTTGAGGCAGAGTCTTCCACTCTGATCATATTGGAACAGTCTGCCTGTTGCGCTTACTCGCCAAATGGACGACGAAACGAAAATGACGTCATCCCCCGCAACATCAACCCTTTGCACTGTTACACGAGCTCCACTTGAACTGTCAGAACCATTTTTCTTTCATCTGTGCCATCATAATTGCATAATCATTCTACGGGGCGCCGCACGTCTTCATGGGACGGGCGACTTGTCTTTCTGCAGTGCCGCGGCTCCTCTAAGCAAAAAACAAAGAAAACGAAAGTATCACTGTCGGCCGACGTGTCGTAGGACGTGCTTTGACTCTGTATTGATAAACTCCGACTTTCCCGGGGCGCGGTGGACATTTTCCTAGGGTGCCTACGTGTCTGTCTCAGGGGGAATTGACATCCTTTGTTGCGCAGAATGGGCCAGCGCGTGACGGGCTGGCGCACTCAGTGCGTGAAAGATGTGCGGTAAAATAGGCGTCTAAGCATTAACCAAGGCTACGCGCTCGAACTGAATCATACCGATTTGCGTGTGCTTCAAAAGACACACACACATACAAGAAAAAACAAAACAAACAGATTGGACAGAAAAAAAAATGCTTGAGATGTCACCACTCAAGCAAATGCGTGTGGATGAAGTCACTCACATGGATGGATGGATGGATACATGGCATGCACTTGACGTCACATCGCGTACTTTCGGCCACTATGAAAAAGGGAGGGAGAGAGGGAGAGAAACTGCTCTTGTAGGAATTTTGAGTGACGGGCTGATCTTTTTTAATCTTCTAGGAGGAAAAGAGCGACGTCTGTGCAAATCTGGGAGACAGAAAAGAGGGTCCTGGTAAAAGGGTGCTCCTTCTTTCCCTCTTGTCTTGTGGCCATCAGAGCGCTCTTTGGATGACGTCATGTGCGAGCCATGCATACGGCTGAACCCTTTGAATGGGGCGGCGGTTTGCTGCACCTAGCCAAAGATTCGAATTCATATGAACTAATCTCCGATTAAATTCCTAATCAATGGAGAAGGGCAAAACAATCTCATATTATTACTAAGCACGAGCTTTCATCTGCCATTCTCCACAAAAGTTCATTCTTCCCTCGACTTATGCCACCCGTCCGATAACCTGCGCTTGGTGATCTCCGCTTTCTCAGCGTCTATTATTCCGTCGCGGCCCTTAAAGCCCAAAGCCTTCATAAAATCAGTATCGCCCTAAACAGCTGCAGGGTGAAGCCCTTTGCAGTAAAGTGTTAAGTGTTTAGCCGACTCCTTTTCGTCCCCAGATGCCACACACACCGTACCTGTGTCCTGATATTTCGCTCTATACACCCTAGTTCGTAACGCCCCTGTCCTGGCCTCAAACAACGACGATCTTTCCATGAAATTGTCATACATACTTTCCTCAGCAATATGAGTCGATTTCATCTGCATCCCTGCTTCCCATACTTCCCTCTCCGCGGCTTTAACTCCCTTCTTAACTGTCATTTCCTGATCTGCGGCGTTATTGCCCAACAAGTTTTACCGGCGTGTTCTTGTTCGCTTACTCCACTTTGTATTGACGTCCTTCCTGTACAAATAGCCCAAAACTCTCCGTGTTCATCGTTTCTCCTCCACGTACCTTATGCGATATTCACACGAGAGACAAAGCCGGCGAGGCGTGTCTCCTCGATCCGACGCGGAGCCAGCGTCGGAGTAGAGGAGTGTTTGTACCCTCTGAGCTCCTCCGCGCTTCCGTCGCGGAGTTCAACGTCACCGCGCCGCCTCAGAAAGGCGTGACGTCAGCGTCACGCGACGCGCACTTTGCGGGGCGAAGTGGTAGATTTCTCCCTTGTTTGAATGCCCCATTCAGGAGTATTCACACGGGGAAGAAATCCTTCCCTTTGACCGCCGTGATGCGCATTACGTGGTATCAACGTCACGCATTTTGCGCGGAGCCGAGCTGACGTAGACGATCCTAGGGGAGGGGAGACCTTTTGCTCGGGCTGCACAACCACTCCCCGCCTTGGCGTGAAATCTCTTTGCAATTGGCGTTATTTTGTTCGCGTGTCTGGCAACTTTGCGAATTTTGCTCACGGAGATACCGGCGGTGGCATTGGGATCGCCTAACTTGCGGCTTGCGCTGTCGTGCATGTCGTCCGAGGCACCCGAAGGAGTCTTCGATATTCATCAATGCCGTCGTCCTCAAGCCGCTCCTCGTACGACTGGTTTTTGATTCCGCGTCATTTGTGTTGCATCCACCCTTTCGAGAGACATCTTTCTTTTAGCAGGAAGCAGTTCGTCGTCTTATGCATCTAACAGCGCTGCTGCCATATAATCACGTATCGCCGTTTCATGTTCGCCTCCATTTTTCCCCTCTCGTCAGCGGGCACCGAACTCTGTTGTCGAGAGTGCAACTGCTAAATGCGTCTGATAACGTTGATATCCCCTTCGACTCCTTGTTAGACTTAGGCTAGGTGGCGCAAGCTTCCGCCCGTTACAAATGGTGTAGCCATTAACTTCTACCCATCCATCCCCGCCATTCGCGTGAATGCTGGAGTCGGGGAGGAAGTCCCGGTGGTTCTGCCCATCACTGACGTCGCGCGCATCCCTCCCCGAACAGCATCCCTCGTCAAACGATGACCATCCATTAGTACCTTGTACCCCCTGATTCGGTGTTTTACCATGCGGCCCCAACGCCAGTCTACTCACACGGCGTTGCTTTACTTCTCACCTTCCTTCAATATTAGATTTATTTCACAAATCTGCATTGCCAAAAGTTAAGCTCGGCACCCAAACTCCTTTCCAAATTTCCCTCAACACCTCATGCCTGTTAAAATTTCACGAAGCTTGTGGTCGGTTTGCCTTGCTGCATACCCAACCCGGAGAAATAACACGGAGCCAACGGTTTTAACAACAAGAAACTATATTTAATTGGACATGGACAAGACGATTAACATTGTTACCAACGGCGCCTGAGTCCAGGCAGCTACTCCTGTGCGTTGCCTCTGATCTCCCTTATCTAGGCGGGGCGTGTGATGTGCGCGTGGCAGGCGTGACGTCGCCGCCACGCGGGAAAAGTTCGGCACCTTTGCCGCGCAGTCGGGCAACTGTACTGAGGAGCCGCCAGGGTGCCCACAAGCTCTATTCTTCATTACAGCTGTATTTCTGTTGCCCTTACCAGTTAAAGATTTTTCATGCTCACTAAGATAATCCAGACTGTCACGAATCCATACCCCTAGGTACTTATGCTTATCTACCACCTGAATCACGAATTCTTGTTGTTTAAGTTCTTCCTTCAGATTAACGTTAAAAATTCTGTCTGCTGACTTATTGTTACTAAATTCGAGACCTAGCCTTTTTCCTTCGGCACCTTGTCATAAAGTGCCTCGATATTTCTTTTTAGTACTAACGAAAACCAATACAAATGACAAAGCAGATTCCGCCGGAACAAAATACGTCATTTAGTTCAGTCCTCTGCTGTGCGCCGCCATTCGCTTCCTAAAACCTGCACCGTCACGCAGTTCGGCGCGTCAAAGAATGTCGCTACTTGTAGGTAGCTGTTTTTAGGAACTTTACCTCTTCACAAAGTCCCTAGATAAGAGCTTCCTACAAGTAGCGACATTCTTTGAGGCGCCGACTGCGTGATAGTGCAGGTTTTAGGAAGCGAATGGCGGCGCACAGCAGACGTCTGAACTGAATGACGTCATTTTGTTGCAGTGGAATGTGCTTCGTCATTGGTATTGGTTGTCGCTGCTTGTAAAATAAGTATAGAGGGACTTTACCTTTTCAGAGTAACGAGCGCTCTCTGGAGGGTTGTTTGCAAACTACAAGTGAAGGGCAGGCCAACGTTCCTCCACCTGTCAGAACACATTGAATCATCGTGCCGTTGTATCGATTTTCATCGCTCTTCGTGCCCCTCACTACCAATGCGCAAAAAAGAATCGTCCAAAGAAGCAACGTGCGCGCAAATATAGGTGCCAACAGTGTTGGGCGTGCGTGAGGACGCCCTCCAAAAATGGCGGCAGTGGAGAGCAAGGCTGACGAGAGGGGTTGTGAGCACGCGCAGAAGCTTACTGAAAAGAAAAGGTTCATTTGCGTACCGATAGGCCGGGACCTTCTAGCGCGCTTGGTACGACTCATCGGACGTTCTGTCGTGCACGTTCCTGACATTTTATCGTGCGTGCCGCGTCGCTTTTTCTCATTTATCCCGTGTCTCGCGTAATTCGTACCTTTGAAGTCTGGTTCACACACTTGGGTTCAAGCGTGATGGACTGCCTCGCGCCCTTCCTCGCGACTGCTTACTTACGACGTGACAGTGAACTGCATGCCGCCACCTATTGCCCCGGAACACTTTGTGTCTGAGTGCATTTCTTCGTTTCGCTATTAAAGTAGTTCTGAGAATGCCGCGAGCGACCATTTCTCGTAGTGAGTGCGTAGATTGTATCCCGCAAACACTGCAAAACCTTTACTAAACCATCAAG
Source organism: Ixodes ricinus (assembly GCA_037355805.1). Lineage (NCBI taxonomy): Eukaryota > Metazoa > Arthropoda > Arachnida > Ixodida > Ixodidae > Ixodes > Ixodes ricinus. Next base: position 60,535 of record JAZHYW010060804.1, on the reverse strand, counting down.
GAGTTGGGTTCGAGAGTAGCTGCCATCGCGCTTTTGCTTTGCGTTCTGGATTAAGCCGGCCTTTGCGTTCCTCCGTCCCGCAGGCATGCTGCAGGACTCCGGCCTGGTGGCCCGCGCGGGGTTCCGGGCCCCCGCCGACGCGGACGGCATGGCGCTGATGCGTGCCGCGGGCGCCATCCCGCTGGCCGTGACCAACGTGCCCGAGCTGTGCATGTGGTGGGAGTCGTACAACAACCTCCACGGACGCACCAACAACCCGTACGACGGACGACGCATCTGTGGAGGATCCAGCGGTGAGAGCGTCCGCCGGGGGCTCCGAGCCGCTCAATGACGTCTACCTGTCGGGGCCCAATGACACGTCAGCCACTTTGGTGCATCGCTGCTTCCGGTTGGTCGAAGCCTTAACTGGATGCCAAAGTAGTACCGGGAGAACACACGGCAGAGGCTACGAGACAAGCAGCTTGGCTTTAAAGGGGCGATGCAACGGTTTTTGTACTTTGCGCAATTAGCGCTCAGAACGAATCCCTGACGCTAATGACCTATGCGCCACAAGCAGTAGAAGTCGCAGAAAAAAATTAAAGAAAAACGAGCAGCGTTCTCCCCTTAACTCGCAGCCAACCAGAACAAGTGACAACGTGATCTGGAGCCGATTATATGCCGCCAATGTTGATCATAGCCACGCGCTGGGGTTGGCAAAGCACATGACACGCGCTGAGTGGAGCGAAAGCTCGCGCTGCAGAACCCAGTATCCTGGGTTCAATCCCCGTCTCTGCCCGTTTCGATCTGGATGAGCATCGTACTGGCGAGCGGTCATATATCACTACTGCGTGGTGTACGTTAAAGACCCCAGGTTAGCAGTTGCACTGCACTGGATAAATTTCTTACCTACAGCTGAGACACCAGACGCCCACCGAGGCAGACTAACTTCTGGCTGTATAAACATACACCTAACATTTTGCTTTTTGCTCTTATGGTTCGGGTATTGTCGTCATTGCAGTGAGTGGACACGGGCAATGGCACGGGCCACTACCCGAATGCTTGTCGAACAATCGATTATCGCGAGCCCAAATCGAGTGCTCACGCAATGCTCGTGTGCAATCTATGAGCCGCATTAAAATATCGCCATTGGGGGATACTGCGATCTTCCAGCTAAGTCATCAAATTTTGCATAAAAAAAGATTGAAAAAAAACGCTCGCTTTTGTTTTTGATGTTACACCGCAGCAAAGAAGTTCGTTGGTCAGTGGCATTGTGTGCGAGTATACTTGGGTCCCACTAGTGCCAGTAAGCTCTTGTAAGGTGGAAAACTTTCCAAACGAATATCGTTGCACCGGCCCTTTAACAAGCTGAGCACTTTAATTTGACGTTTCGCCTCTCACGCTGGAGGCATCTTGAGCACAGCAAAGAGCATTTTGGAAATACACGGAAAAGTCGACTTATTGAGTTATTCGCTGCGAGAAGTTTGGGTATCGCCGCCTGGTGGAATTTGTCACAATCCGGAGTGAGGATACTTCAACTTCCTCTGCTGTTGCAATCACGTGCAATGCCAAGCTTGTATGCTCTAGAAGGTGGCTTATGTAGTGGCACTAGTATGCACTATGACATTTGAGACAACACCGGGTGGGCAGCACGTGCACCACTCAGAGTGAGGAAAACAGAAGCGCCCCTAGCGAGGATCTCGTGGCGAACACATTATCTGTAGACGTCCGATGAGGAACCAGTGAGTTCAAGGGAGTGAGTTCAAGGAGGAAACTTGGCACGCGGCATTCGAACCACGAATGATGACTTCTGTTTGCAGACTGTGTTTTGTATGATGTGTGAGCAGTGCGACCCCGGCTTAAGATTCAGGAAGTTGCATTTTCGAATCGTTATTATCACGAAACTCTAGGTAGTAGGTGATTGACAAATAGTGTGGCTATCACGGACTTTGTGGACGTTCTCGAAACCAGAAAACAGTCAAGGCTGCTGCTTTCATTTTTTTCTTGTTTTAGAACACTTTGCTTCGCAAGTAAAAACAACTGGAATGAAAAGACGAAGGTTCTAGTAGCGTTTCGTGAAGGAAAAAAATTATTGGCGCGTCTTGTCTGGAAGTCAATGAATGCGGTTTATTTTTAACGGTTGTGTGCTGATGGGGAGTATCGACGCGTCCTTGATAACTTTTAAACAACTTCTCTAAATTGACAACCCAATACAATATTTTTGTTTTGTTTTTCAGATTTAACATAGGGCATTATGTATATCGATTTGTGTCGGTTACACTAATATCCGTAGCCTCCTTCCCAAACGTGAGGAGCTCAGTGGCTTTATTCAAGATAATAATTCTGACATTGTCATTGTTACAGAAGCGTGGCTAAAGCCTGAGATAAGTGACAGCGAAATTCCCCCCTAACTCAATGTTTAATATTTACCGATGTGATCGGTCCGCACAGAGAGGAGGTGGTGTGCTAATAGCGGTAAAAAAATGAATTTCTTCCTTTCATATTACTACCAGCTCTAATATCGAGGCTACTTTTGTTTGTGTTACATCGTCCTGCACAAAAACTATTATCGGTGTCTGCTACCGACCTCCGAATTATAGCGGCACGTTTTGCCACGAGCTTCATTCTCTGCTGCTTGAAATTAATGAGCGGTACCCAAAATCAAATGTCTTAAGTCTTTGGCGACTTTAACTTCCCTAACATAGATTGGCTTAGTCTAACAACTAGTGGGTCCAGTGAAGCCAGGGATTTTCTCGATCTATGCTTAAACCATAATCTCACCCAAGTCGTCAACAAACCTACACGTGAAGACAACATCCTTGATCTCATTCTGACGACGTCCCCAGACCTCGTGACATCCATTAGCCAAACGAAAGGTTTTAGCGACCACAATTTGCTGACCGTGGAGTTATCCTTACCCATCCATTATAGAAACCCATCCTCAAAAATTATCAAGGACTACTCCAAAGCCAATTTCGACGCAATAAACAGCAATCTTTCTGCATATCTACCGTTGTATACCGCCAGTTTTTATTCTAGGACCGTGGAACAGAACTGGTTACTCTTTAAAAACAAGTTAAATAATCTCGTTGACCTGTTTGTACCCTCCGTCCATGTACGGAGCGATGATTGCAACCCATGGTACAACAAAGCATTAAGGTCCCTTAACAATAAAAAAAAGCGATTGTTTAGAAGAGCAAGGCGTCTGGACTGCGACGCTGCCTGGGATGCATACTTTTTGTGCCTTAAGACCTACACTCGGAACCTTCGTCTGGCTAAACATAAGTTCTTTTTTGAGGATCTTTTTAGTATCCTGCGTAACAACCCTAAAAAATTCTGGAAGATTATATCCCCTAACTATCGCTCCTCCTCTATCCAGCTAACCGATGAGGACGGTTCCCCAATATCTGAAACGGACTGTGCCACAGTATTAAACGACTATTTTTCGTCTGTGTTTACATTAGAAGACGCCGACGTCCCTATATTCCCAGCACTACCGTACGAGCTTATGGAACCTATTGACATCTCATGTGCTGGAATAGAGAAACTCCTTGACAACTTGAAATTGACATCCTCTGGAGGACCTGACGACATCACCCCCAAAATTCTTCACTACACCAAAGCAGTGTCCAGCGAATTTCTCTACTTAATATTCTCACAGTCCTTATCGCAGGGATGCCTCCCATCCGACTGGAAACTGGGTAAGGTCGTTCCGGTCTTTAAAAATGGGGATCGTTCTTCGGCTTCGAATTACCGCCCTATTTCTCTAACCTGCGTAGCCTCAAAACTTCTAGAGCATATTATCTACTCAAACGTTGTATCTCATCTTGAGAGTAATAACTTCTTTTACAACAAGCAACACGGTTTTCGTAAGGGACTGTCTTGTGAGACGCAGCTCGTAGAATTCACCCACGAGTTATACACCAATTTTGAATCCAACCACCAAACTGATGCCCTATTTTTGGACTTTTCGAAGGCTTTCGACCGCGTTGCCCACTGTCGCCTGCTTGCCAAACTTTCATGCCTCGGAATTGACCCTCTCATTCTCTCCTGGATCCGGGATTTCCTCTCCTCTCGCACTCAATTCACCACAATTAATAGTTCCTCATCCACCCGCGCTGAGGTTACCTCGGGAGTTCCCCAGGGCTCGGTTCTTGGTCCCCTACTTTTTCTGATCTTTATTAATGACATTCCAGGCAAAATTTCCTCTAACATCCGCCTTTTCGCTGACGACTGCGTCCTATATCGAAGGATAGTTTCTTTTGAAGACCATCTTCTACTTCAAAGAGACCTGGACGAAATCCAGGCGTGGTGCACCAGGTGGTTAATGACACTAAACAAATCGAAATGCAAGTTAGTCCAGTTTTCACGAAAACGACAAGGATCTCAGTTCTCGTACAAATTAGAAAATAACTTAGTCGAAGACGTCCCGTCCTATAAATACCTCGGTGTGACTCTAACTAACGATCTCACCTGGAACGCTCACATCGAGCTTATATGCGCTGAGGCGTCTCGCTGCCTCGGTTATATAAGACGAAACCTGAAATCGGCTCCCCCATTCGTGCGAAAATTGGCTTATGAGACATACATTCGACCCAAATTGGAATATGCTGCGGCCATTTGGAGCCCTCACCAAATATACTTATTAAATCATCTCGAGGCAGTCCAGAACCGCGCTGCCAGGTTTATTTTGAAAAAATATGATTGGTCAGTTAGTGTATCCGCCCTAAAGAGCGAACTGAACCTTCCTTTACTAAACGTCCGCCGTAAGATAGCGCGACTCTGTCTCTTTCACAAAATTTACTACTGCCTCCCTGCGCTCCGAGACTCTCTCCTCCTACCTCCCAGGCGATCTTCATCGCGGCTAAATCACCCGTGTCACGTTTCCCGCATCTCAGGCAGCACAACCTATTTTAACTCCTCCTTCTTCCCTCGTACTATTGTAGACTGGAACGACCTCCCCTCACTTATTGTAACCCAGACGGATCCCGCCGCATTTCGCAACGCTCTTTGTTCTCATTTCTGTTAATCCCCACTGTGCCGTTCTATTTGTTTGTCTTGTCCTTTACTGGTTGCAATGTATCAATGTTTTCATCCCCTTATGCTCCCCATGTACCCAGACTAATTTGTGTATTTGCCGTTGCTCGTGGCGATGCCACTTTGTTTTTGCAACGCCCCATGTATTCGCATATGTCGTTGTTACTGTTTTATGCTTTCGTGTTATGTACCCCCCCCCCTTATGTAATGCCCTCAACGAAAGCCTTTAAGGGAACTTGAATAAATAAATAAATAAATAAACTCTCTATATTTGGCCCTGGCGCCGCGGTGTTTCGGTGGTGCCCTCTTATGGTTTATTTTCGTGACGTCACGACCGAGTTTGCCTTGCCGTGATGTCAAAGTTGTATTCCTGGCTGCTTATCAGTTGCGAATTACGGTGGGGGTAAGAAACACGAAGAAGCTCAGGTCATCGTGATTGCTTACACCAACACTGTCAAAGCTGACGGTCTGACATTGTTCATATTTCCGTTGATGTAAGCAAAGTTAATCCATTAAAGACGTCATGGTGAGCGTTGGGCCCATCACGAACGGTGATCACAGCGACGCTTTTGATCGGGCACGTCGCCAATACTGACACTTCGTCACAGCGCGGTAATCCGTTCTTTCCCGCGCAGGTGGAGAAGGCGGCCTGATAGCGAGTGCCGGGTCGGTAATCGGCATCGGCACGGACATCGGCGGCAGCATCGCATACCGGCCTTCTTCAACGGCATCTTCGGTCACAAGCCGACCACCGGTGGGTAGTGCCGAGGCAAGCCGGCAAGCGCGGTGGTCCAGAGCCGCTTCTTTTGCACCTGTTGCAGGGCTGGTGTCGAACAAGGGCCAGTACCCTCCGGCCAGGGACGACTCCCTGGACGCCTGCCTGGTGGCGGGCCCCATGTGCCGCTACGCCGAGGACCTGCCCGCCATGCTGGCCGTTATGGCCGGGGACAACCGCTCCCTCGTCGAAAGCTGGACGCAAAGGCACCGTCTCACCTTTGTACTCAGGCTGTCACGGACACGGGGGCTCGCTCTAAAATTGGCCGGAAACTTTGGTGCCTGCACGGAGTGATCTTAAATTTTGCGTCCGAGATGTATTTTAATGGCGGATTTTACCGTATGGAATTTCAAGACGTAGCTTCTATTCTGCGAAAACTGAGACCGACATACTTGCCGGTGCCAGCAGCTAGACGGCGACGCAGACTACCGAGTTAGCGACGGTTGCGCTGGTGACGCCATCTCCCGATAGGCGCAGCGAGCAGGCGATGGTGTCGTTGCTTTCAACCGGGCGCATAGTCTGTTCACTGCCCCTATTGGGATTCTGCGCCGTAAGTTACAACTATCGCTAACACAGTCGCCTGCGAATACGTCCGCCGATGATGGTGACAAGGGTGTCGGTCTACTATTTCGCAGGAAAAGAGCAACGCTTAGAAATTTCCCAAGGTAAAATTCATCAAGTAAATCACCTGATAGAAATCGGAGATTGCTACGTGCAGGCACCGATTTTGTGGACGATTTTAGAAGCTAACCTGGTACTGCTAACACCCTATATTTACGAACGCCGACAGTCTGGCGTCGCATGTGAGCTTGCCAGGTTGTTTACCTGGTAGGCTCACATGCCCATTTATGAAAGGAGACCTGGACAAATGGCGAAGTTGCTTAAGCTGTGCCTTTCAACGCACTGAAGATGATCGGAGTCATGTTGTCCACTACTGAGTCCTCAGATGCATCAAACAAAAAATTAGGGACAATTATTTTTTGTACAATCAAGAAATGGTTTATCTGAACCATGGTTAAAAGCACTAAAAAGACGAACATAAGAGAAATGAGCACGGGCGCTACTCACAACTGTCTTTTTAGCAAGTTTACCCATGGTGCAAAACGTTTATCACCAGCTAGCCTAACAGCAATACGTTTGCGCTTCAAGGAATGGCGTTTCATGGAGCCTCTCGTGACTTGACTTCTGAACCTATTTTCGCGAGAAAACTTTTCAAGTAATGCTTCGAAAAGCTTTAGCAGCAAAGTGCCAAGCAAAGAGCGCATCAGATACCGTTTCACATACTATGTTGCCAGTTTAATGAAGTAGGATGACAAACCCAGGTCCCCTGAGTGTCCGAGAGGAATGGTGAACACAGCAGAGAGTGCCCGTGTTCTCTTTCTGGCGAGGTTTGGCGTTGTGCTCAGTCAACTTTTGAAACAGCTGGTTTTCATTCGTGGCCATGCCTGTCTTGTCGTGGTGAAAGAAGTCACTGAACGGTGACACTCCTGCGTAGGTGGACTGGTCCCAAGTCACCTTTTGCTACATGGTGGATGACGGCGGCGGGTCCTGTATTGCTCGGTCCACCCTGAGATGAAGGAAGCAGTTCGAAAGGTACGCTCGCACAGTGACCATCGGCGATCAGGGAGAAGACGTGCACATTCCTCAGAATGTTTGTACTCCTTTGCACATGCAGCGCGTACTCGTGATAACACGTTTGGAGCGAGTCCACGAGAAGGTGTCACGCCTGTGAAGTCATGGAAGGAGTAAATTTCGACAGATGAACCTACAAAGTCGAAAGAACGTCTATTCTGGGTGAAGGGATAAAATATGGAGTGGGCGATCTTTTGATGTGCTACAGGGTGTAGTTTCGTGCGCCTATTAAATTGGTCTGCAGCGCTATTTATTGGAGCATCTCCAAATGAACCGTACCGTTCACGGTTTATGTTAAGATGGTAGCCCCGTTGCTACCTATCACGCTTAATCTCTAAATTTTCATTCTGACGGGACAATATTTTGTGTTGTAGCCTCATTAAATGCTCTGATTGGCCGCCCGTTTCGAGCATAGCGGGTGTCAACTTTGCTGTAGGAGCAGCCTGAAGTAACCTCCGCGCCATGATATGTATGCCTTCTTCTATCACCAACGGTAACCTGGGCTCGCGGACGTCTCTCATGTGGCAGTCTGCGCAAAAAAGCGCACCAGTACAATGTCTGTCCCAATCAGCTTCCTGCAGCTGCTCGGTGCAGAGCTGGTTTATCCAGCATTTTTCGGTCTATCTCCGCCATCGCGCATCTTTAATGAGCTACACGGTTTCAATATATTTCTAAACGCGAAAAAAACTGGGATAACGAGAAAAACGCTACACAAGGCGCTGGGTGTGTGTTTTTATCTTCTTGATGCGCAACTCTTAAGGCCCTGTCACACCTGAGGCAGCACGACGAGCAGCAGCAACACAACCGTTCGTCAACAGTCGGAAACTTGTTACTCGCTCCCCGTGTTGTCAGACAAACCTGTCACATCGCGGCAACAGCACGACAACACGGACGACAACTAAAATGTTCTCTCGGTATGACAGCTCCAGCATCAAAAACAGCAGCAACTTGTGTTGGACAACGTGTGTTGCCTGATCGCTCTCTAAGCGAATTTCGGACAACGACTCGACAACGTCCGTAGCTTCGATGGTAGAGCTAGTCCCCTATCAATAACGTCTTACTCAAATAAAGGCGCGGAAAAGCGTTATTTAACAATAATTAGGGCTGGCGAGCAGGTCAAATATCTTCGATTAATGTTTTTGCTGCGTAGTTACGCAAAGTGATTTTCGAAATGGTCGTGAACGTTCAGACTGGTTTTGGAAATTAGAACTGCCGAGGAACCAGCTGACATTACTGATAGTGAAATAAAATGGCATGCCTACTCACCCGCTAATAAAGTATAATAAAAATAATCCAGAAAAGCAAAGATTAAAAAATCGAAGCATTAAAACGACCAATCTGAGTCATGATTGTTGATGCTTGGAACTGGAAACAGCCACTACCAGACACCTGACATTTTTAAAAATGTCACGACGTTTTGGGGGAATGAAGCGATCACATAGCAGGCGGTAGGCAAATAGACAGCGTTGAAAAATATTTAGTCTGCCGATTGTTATGAAGGCCGATCGTGTCAGTGTCGCTGAAGCACTGTCAGTTCGAGTCAAAGCCGCCTATTCAGTTCAACACCAGGCTACAAAAGACGCTTTGGGGAGTACTGCCGGTGCTAACTCAATTTTACAGTAAAAATAGGAATTGCATGAAAGAACCGGACAGAAAACACTTCATACGGTGGCGTAAATAGCGAATATATATCAGCGATGTCACTTTCCTCGGTTAGGGCTATCTGCTTTGTCAGCGAATAGAAGAACATTTTGATAAAATAAAGAGCGGAAAATACTCCCCGTGTCAAGTTTTCTAATCACAGTCACTGGTTGATGTCATACCGTGGTAATTCCCGGCCCTTCGAACGCCACTGGCAGTTCGTGTAAGTCACATTCCAGCGATTCCGCGCCGCACACAGACGAAGGTAAACAATCAAGATGGCGGAGTGTTCCCCGTGTTGTCCTCGCCGCCAGCGCGGTGTGACAGGGTTGTCGGACAACAGATCGGGCAACACGGTTGCCGGGTGGCAGCAACATGTTGCCCGACTGTTGTTGTTGCCTCAATGTGACAGGGTCACCAGCAACACGACTTCCCCGTGTTGCCGGATAGAGTTGTCCAACTGTTGCCTCAGTGTGACAGGGGCCTTTGAGGCGCCCGTTTCCGGCTTGAGCGGCGTCGGCCCGTCGGCGTCAACTGCGCGGTGCATGATGGGTAAATTTCCCCGCTAAATTTGGCGGAAATTTTCTCGCTAAATTTAGCGAGAAAATTTTGCCCGCTAAATCTGGCGGACAATTTTCCCGCTAAATCTGGCGGAAAATTTTTTCCGCTAAATTTGGCCGCAAAGTTTAACTGAAATTTTCCCCGCTACATCTAGCGGAAAATTTTCCCCAGCCAAATTTAGCGGAAATTATACTCCGCCCCCCCTCGAGGTCACGTGACCCCCAAACCACGTGACCCCCCTCGAGTCACGTGGCCCCCACCGAGGGTCACGTGACACCTCCCCGTTCCTGCGCTCTATTTCGGCGTTACAGGGAGTTGTATTTTATCGCGCTTTTGTTTTAATGCCTAACTTTTAACGTTTTTACGAGCGACGTGATTCTGTCAGGCATATTATTTTCGGATAATGTGACATGTGGAATAGTAGTAATTCTTGAACGCAGATCGAGGCGAATATCCACGAGAGCAAAATAGTATAAAGTGAGCACCTTTCACATAAACGATGTCTTTATTACTTAGTCCTTACGAGAGATACTTTCAATGAAGGATTTCTCGCGTGCCTCTCAACCTGGCTACAGGTGGTGTCGCACTTCGCGTCCGCGCACGGCTCAGCCAAGGTGGAGCTGCATCTGGAGGAGCTGCGCTACTCGGTGCAGATCTTCAACGCCCGGCTGGCCGCAGCCACGGTGCCGTCCTTCGCCGCAGAGCTGGCCCTGCTCAAGGTGCGACGCGGGCTCTTTCGTTTATTCGTTTTTGTACTCGTAATAATAGGGATGCAGCTGGGCAGCCCTCTCTCCAGTGTCTCGCTCTCTCAGCACCGTGGGGATAACGAGGCCTTAGTGCTGGGTCGCCTACGTCCTCTATGAAGTGCGAGCTCGGGGTTGGATATGAGCGCTTCGTCAGCGTTGGGTTGCGACTCGTCTTCAGGGAGTGGAAACGCACGAGGCGAAACACTCACGCAGCACTCTCAATCTGAGCCTAGGCCTCCGAGATGTGACGTAGGAAACCGAGCACTTGGGCCTTGTTATTTAGGAGATGTTGGCTATCGTCAGTGACACGAGATAGGTGCTGCGGGGCCAATGAGGAGCAGGAAAGAGGTACCCATAATCTGTCGCAAATTCACGTGCTACCTTTCGAAACTTTCTCAAATATACATATAGAGAGTGCCGACGTGAATGCATGCAGGGCGAGGTGAGCGTATGGTGGGAGCTGGTCCGCTGGCTGTTCCGGCGGTCGCCGCACACCCTGCCGGCGCTGGCCCTGTGCCTGCTGGAGCGGCTGTCGCCCAAGAAGAGCCACCCGTCGGTGCAGCGGCAGCTGGCCCGGGGCGGCCGGCTGCAGGACCAGCTGGACCAGCTGCTGGGCTCCGGACAGGCGCTCTTCGTGTACCCGTCGCACCCGGAGCCGGCCCCGTTCCACCACCAGACGCTGTTCAAGCCCTTCAACTACGCCTACACGGCCATCTTCAACTTCATCGGCTTGCCGGTGACCCAGTGCCCCATGGGGCTCGGCTCGGCCGGCACCCCGCTGGGCGTCCAGCTGGTGGCGGGGCGCATGCAGGACTACCTAAGCCTGGCCGCCGCCAGGGAGCTGGAGCGGGCCTTCGGCGGCTGGACCAGCCCCTGCCCCGTGGCGACGAGCAGCTGAGCGCCCGGCCCGCGTGGAACGTCGCCGCCCCGAACGCGCGGGCCGCTGTCCACGGACTCCTTCCAAAACCAGCTAGAATCATCGAGGCCCGTGACCTGTACTTCCGCGTGATGACGTCGTCGCACTCGGACGGTGCCAACTCAGCGATCGGCACCGACACCGGGCGTCCCGTCCATTGCGTGTTTGCCCCTTTATACCCCTGTCCATTGTGTGTCTGCGTTCGATCTCACTGCGACGACGTCAGACTGCTGGTTCTCGCGCTTCGATTACTCTAGGTGGTTTCTTTCCGCGGCAGCGCGAAGGTGTGCGCTGATGCTAGAAAGCGAAGGAAGGGGAGACGCGCGAGCACGTTCGACACCCGGAGGGCGAGGCCGTGGGCTTTCTGGGCCCAGCGCGGCGTGCGCGGCCCCGGACAATAGTGCCGCGTTCGGCCGGTGTTCAATCGGCGAGGACTCGACCGAACGCCGCCACGTTGTGTCCGCCCTGCGTACCGCGCTCACCTCTGGTAGGGGACGTCCAGCACCGCGGCCTCGTCGTCTGGCAGGTGCGGCGCGAACGTATCCTTGTGAGCGCAGCGTGCACACGCTCCACGTGTTTGGCCGTTTTGAACGAGGTCGGGCAGGTCCTCTCTTACCTACGTGGTGTTAGCCTATAGCTGGGCCGGCACTCGTTGCGATATAAGGGAGGGGGGGGGAAGAAGTAAACGAAGCTTCAAATTCTAGCTTAGCCTCCCGCGTATACCTTTCCAGCTCTTATCACACAAGTGAAAAATTCTGAACAAACTGGTCTGTGACGCACCCATGCCATCTTATATTTAGGTTCCAGCATTTTCAGGTTTTACATTAATAAAGGGGAGTAAAAATTGGGCGCTTTGTTCCAGCCTGGTAATGGAAGAGAAATTGGGGTTTTCAAGAAGTTACTATAAAAAACTTCGAAGTGTCTAGCGTTACGTCCGACGTAACCCAAGCTACGTCCGAATCTCCGCCTTCCCTAGGTTCACGGGGGAGAGAGAGGAGGGCGGGAGGGGGGGAGGGTATAGGCATACGCGTTTCAGTGCTCCGTCCGGACGTAACGCTAGCCAGAGCGATAAAACTTTCGTTATCATATTAAAAAAAAAGTATAATTAACGATAAAAAGAGTTGATCAGATTCAAATGCGGAATAATGTTTTTTTCACCATCTAATTGTTAAAGTGTGCAAGATAGCATCGAAACATGGTATCATATCCCGTCCCGGATTTTCTATTTTTCATAATCCTCGTTGGTTGCATAACCTTCCGCACGCGCAGCATCTCTCTGTCACCATCCTAAATGTGTCCGGTCTTTGGGCATACCTGAATTGAGAGAACGTTCTCTCGACATCGCAACTTATACGCTTCCAGTTTCAATGCGCAACAACATCACTTCAGTTGGAGACGAGGAGAATATCTCGTCGAGACCGCCATCTTACACCACGTTGCCCGCTGAACTAAATGGGGAAGGTGATTGTCAGGGACGCCACGGTTTTCTCGGGGTACGTTTTCAGTTTGGTTCTGTCGTCCTGCACGTTATCACGGTATGCTAAAGCGGGGGGATCGGTGGCCGAGTGGGCTAAAGCGCACACCCAGCTCGACGCGCGTGGAGCGAAAGCTCGCGCTGCAGAACCCAGGGATCCTGGGCTCGAGCCCCACCCCTGCCCGTTTCGATCTGGATGAGCACCGTACCGGCGTGCGGTCGTGTATCACTACTGCATGGTGCACGTTAAAGACCCCAGCACTGGCTAAATTGCTCATCTCACAGCGAGTGACTCGTCGCAACTTTAAATGGCTGACCAACCGCTGTATAAATATCCCCACAACCCCCAATATGCTAAAGCGTCCCGATTGCTGCCCTGGCGGTGTTTGACGACGAGGGAAGGAAGTGTCTATAACCGGCGCTTAACTCTGAAGTTCACTTGAAATCTCGCAGATCACGGATGCGATGAATGGGCCGAGCATAGAATGAAGCGAGCGCCGAGGGGGTGACACCTTCAGAACTGCAGCAAATACTCTACCAGGGGAATACAGGGCACTACCCGAGAATACGTGGAAAATGTCGACAACGAAGATCTGCGGAAACACGCGTGACAGCGGCGAGAGGAGGGGGCTGGGGAAGAGAGGCGTCGCCAAATAAACCACTCCACCAGGGGCGATTTATGGCGCGGTCGTCGTTCTGTCTAATGCAAACGAGGAGAGTGTCCTGTATTCCCCTAGTTAAGCATTTGTCGTGCAACAAAAGTATATATTTTATGGGGAGAGAGAAGGATATTTTACGATGACGTTTTTCCATAGGCGGAAAGAGGATGGGTGACAGCTAGGTGATAGTAAACCTTGTTAAATGCGGGTAGTTAAAACGGGTATACTTATTGCGAAGTGCGGGCCATAATGTGAAGGCTTATTTCCGGCATGTGTGCCGCTTATTAACCCGGCGTTTCGGGCCAGGTAATCGGAAATTAATTCTGCGTACATCGTCGAAACATTAGCTCGGCGCATACACTTCAAAACCTTATTGTCCGTTTGTAAAGTAGAAAAAAAAGTTAATGTACTATTTCTAACTGTTTTTTGTTTGTTTTCTTGTTTGTTTGCTTTTTACCGGTATTTGGCTGAGAGGTGATTGACTCCTTTTGTTGAAGAAGTTAAGGCCTATACCCGGTTTGTCTTTAGGTTCCTGCGCAGCAGATGTGCAGAGGCTACAAGAGCGAGCTCTGGGCTTTCAGTGTCCTTTTCAAGCAAGCGTCCTCGTGCAGCGAAAGCGTCGTTGGGGGGAACATGCTCGTGCTGGTAGCTTGGGGCTTCGCTCAAACACAAAGCGAAACCTGCCATAGTGAGACACCACCTGGGCAATGAGGGCCTGCTTAACTGCTCGCGCTCTCTCCTCGTTCCTCCGCTTTCTTCGCCTCCTCGCGTCTCGACTCACGGCGTGGCGTTTCGTGCTGCGGAGAGGGGACGCTTTCGAAGGCCCCCGTGTTCTAGCCGACGCCAGCCGGGAACCCTAGGCTGAGTTGCCATTCGGCGACGATCGTGTGCGTGCACAGTGACCCCTCCGCCGCGTGGATCGATGGCGGATGCTCTGTCACTGTGCCGCCCTCGAACCTTCTTGTCAGTCAAGGAAGCGGGTCGAGGAACGTCCGCCATGGCGCCACCGCATAGATAACAAGGCCTTACTACCCGACATTCTACGTCATTAGCCGGAAGCCAGCGCGTGACAGATGAAACACGAGTGCTACGGCGTATGACGTAGTGAATTCAGCCCTAAGGCCTTGTTATCTATATAATGCTGGTCAGGGTGGGAAAACTCCCGGCCTGCAGCCACCCAAGTCATCCTCCTCGCTCACCGAGTGGCGCAAGGTCAACCTTTTGAAGAAAAAATTGCCACAAAAACGTTTCTGGTCTCGCGAGCCGCTTTCGTGTTGTAGTGTACCTGCAGGCAGGGTTTGGAATGAAGACTTCGGCGTGGCGAAGACCGGAATAAAATCCTTCCCAAAGATCTTTCGTATTTCTTTCGAGAAAATTCTCGTTCGTTTTCGGTGACACCCACGGTTGTAGCTTCTGCTGCGGTAAATATTGGGCGGTGTTGGATACGAGTGCGGAAAGGAACTATTTTTCTCGGAAAATCAAAAGTAATAACTTCGGTTACCATTTTTTTAAGGATCAACTGCGCTCAAAGTAATGACCGACCTGGCTTTAGTGGGTCGTGTGAGTGATCAGAAACCAAAGTAACGCGTTCAAACGGCACCGGGATCCCGACTAACAACCGGTGTTAAAATTTGATCAGCTCCTTCAGCGGACCATCAGGTGACGAAAAGCTCACCGCTGAAGAGCAAGCGGAAGTCAACTCTTCACAAGACCGTCAAATGCGGAGAAAAACTCGCGACCCATAAAAATTTAATTCAACGTGAGCTTTTCTCTTCGTCTGTCAAAATACTGCCGA
This sequence comes from Ixodes ricinus, assembly GCA_037355805.1. Taxonomy (NCBI): domain Eukaryota; kingdom Metazoa; phylum Arthropoda; class Arachnida; order Ixodida; family Ixodidae; genus Ixodes; species Ixodes ricinus. The sequence continues at coordinate 45,323 of JAZHYW010060804.1, read as the reverse complement.
GTGTTCGGACCCCCGAAAATGTGGGTGAGCTTTTCTGCGGGATTCAGATGCCGGTGAAGCCAGAGTGGGCAAAGTTGGGGCAATTTTGTTGCATCCCTCGCCTTTCCGCTAGCGCCCGACGGGTAGAGCTGCCGCGCGTGTCGTCGAAGTGACGTCAGCACAGCCACCCGGGCTAGATATCTCGCCGGACGCCATGTTGGCGAACTTCCGCCCAAGTGCTTTTTCTATGCGCCAAGACAGCGTGTTCCAGCTGGCTCGAGTTATTTTGCGTCGTTGACTGTGCCGGTCCGGGTTGCCGGTAACACAAAGGGCACAAACAACGCCGATACCTAGGCGTCTGCGCGAAAACTTATCAAGAAAACGTTGCGGACGCAGTTCATTAACATGATGGAGCGCGAATTCCCGGAAGTGAAAAAGCGTTTCACGGAACCGCCCCGTTGTGCGGGGCGGTTCCATGACCCGCACACCGTGTTGTGAGGGTAGGGTTGTGCTCCGGGGCTGGGTATAATGTGAAGAGGAACCTCATTCATTCCTGCTTGGGCCGGATTACTGGCCTGGAGTATCTTGTAAATAAATAAAAAATATTCTAATTTCAACGTTAGAAAAAAAAGTAAAAAAACAAACAAACAGACAACATGACGCTTTGCGACACACGTCGCTTCAAATTATCTCGGATGATACCACTGATCTCAATCACAATTGCTGGATCGCGCGTCCCCGCTTGTTCGCTGCAACGCGAGTGCAGCCACCGGACGGCCATCTTGCATGCCGTTTTTTGTTTTCGTTTTGCTAGCGTTGCAGAGGCAGGCGGCAGCGTGCTAAAGATGCGTTTTCTACTCGTTCGTCGTCATTCGCCGAAGACGTTCTTTAAGGTCCTGTGTGAGGTGTGATACCTGCCGTTGAGAACACGTGGGAATTTTTACGAAAGCGCAGTGCCGCAGGAAAAAGGCACAACTCGTCGAAACCAAGTTTCGCCGGTCTCGCGGCGTGTTCAAACGTTCCTTGGCATGCCAAAGTGCCGTGTCTCTGTGCCTTCGCACGCTTGGATACCGATCAAGAATCGACGCCATGTGGATGTGTTTTGCGAGTGCACTGTACGTGAAGCTGTATGTACCTCTGGATCAGCGTCTTACTTTACTCTGACGACCTTATTTGTAACTTGCGGCACTCACGGTCCAGAAACGAGCTTGATCCAGCGTCCAGTAGCGACGGAAGCGACGGAGGTACATATTTTTTTCGTCGTTAGACAATTTACAGAATACCGCGTACAACAGCTCCTCATCACTGATCAGTGCTGGCTCGTTAGCAACCTACTTAATTGCACTTGACGTTTGAGCGCAGCTCGCCTAATTGTAATTAGTCAACAGACTGCACAAGATTATATGGGCCGCGCTTCAAAGATTTTCATTCTCGCCGTCTTGTTCTTTTGCCTTCGAAAACCCTCCTTGCTAACACATATGTTCGGGTGAGTTGGTTGCTCATGATGTACAGAAGTGAACAGCGCACCCTCAAAACAGTTGAGTGACTGTTTTGAGGTTGCGCTGTTCGCTCCTTGCTCCACAGCGTTGCTCTATTTGTGCTCATTGTAATCCATTAGAGTAGATTTGGAACATTGCCATGGTTAATAGTACAGAAGAGCACGCACAGATCCAGCTTTATTGATAGCAACTCACCGGAACGATCCAGAACATATATATATATATATATATATATATATATATATATATATATATATATATATATATATATATATATGATCTAAAGACACCTACGCGCTACACACCTTCAGAACTTTGGTGTGGCGTCGATTCTTGATCGGTATCCAAGCGCGCGAAGGCACAGAGACACGGCACTTTGGCGTGCCAAGGAAGCTTAGAACACGCCGCGAGACCGGCGAAACTTGCTTTCGACGAGTTGTGCCTTTTTCCTGCGGCACTGCGCTTTCGTAAAAAATTTCCACGTGCTCTCAACGGCAAGTATCACGCCTCACACAGTATTTTAGAGAACGTCTTCGGCGAATAACGACGAACGAGTGGAAAACGTGTCTTCAACACGCTGCCGCCGGCCTCTGCAACGCTAGCAACACGAAAAAAAAACGTTCATCTTCCTGAGGGAATTACGGGGCGATGCGGAGCATCGCGGATCGTAATTAATTTATTCCCTTCTTGATTGATTTCTTTTGGCCTTGGCCGGATTTGGGCCGCTGCGCGGACGCGAGGCGAGCCGAGAACGCTAGCACACGGCAGCCGCAGAGTTGCGGGAAAAAAGCCCACCCCAACTGGAAAGCCCTGGCGTAGGCGCTGCGGCCCGCGCGGCCAAAACTATCCTCCTTTCACTCCTCTGGGGGAACGCGCGCTACCGCTGCTTATATTCACACTTGAAGGAGAGGAGACTAGAGGAGGAGAGTGCGCGTGCGCGCGCGGTGTGAGTAGAAGCGAACGAACGTACAGTGCGCCATAGAGTTATTACAATAAACGCTAGAGGCTCAGCTGGCGCTAGTGTCTACGGGACTTCCGGTTGCAAATTGAAGCAGACAGCATGCAGTCTACATTTCCAGCCTCCCTGTGTATTCCTATGGGAAAACGCGCGTGAATTTTGTCTCTTCGCCGGAAAATAACATGAATAACTTTTGTCATATCGGTTGTAACGGATAGTATGTACCTTTATTGGTATTGTGAAAGTGTAATTGCTTTAGTTACAGCATTTTTCTTTACCACTGAGCGATGTTAAACTTCGCTCTATTTCAGGCCCAAACCCCTGTTTCAAGGAAGGTATGTGAAAACGAGCGACGATTCTATGCAGACTAACGATCGAAAGGAATGTAGAGTGTGTTCAAGGTTTGCTAGCATTTCGGTGGTGCTTATATATTGCTAATATGCCCGTCCTGTCACTCTATGAAAATGACTCCGTCGTGCATCTTTACGATCGGTTAAAGAAACATTCGAATGCAAAAAATAACGCACGTGAGCTACGAAACGTGTGTCTTTTTATTATTTCCTATGTTGGGCAGTTTTTATCGGGGCACCTGCTCTCTGGCTCCCCTTATTTGCAAAGATTTGGAGCGTGCGGGTGATGCTTTGAACCATTTGAACCCAGAACAAGCATCTTCGCAGTACTTATTTATTGCAAATCTGACTATATTACGTGACTTTCAATTTATTTTGATCGTCTGCAAGCACAAGCAGTTACTTATCCAGTGTTACTGCGTAGTTCTTGCCGTCTCTCTCGGTTTTCTACATGTCCTTCGTTCGTTTGGCACGTATATCCCCCATGTTGGAAAGCGTCGACGCCGTGTTCGCGCTAACAGTGTCCGACAGTGCACAAAAATACACGTACGAAGCCGTTTTAGCACCGTTTTTAATGCGATGAATTTGAAAGAAAAACGCCGTAACTGACCATTTATTTCGTCTGCGTGACTGAGAAATGTTCCAATGTGCCTAGTACGTACAAGTTATTCGTGATATTTGCTCTTATAATCGAGCGCAGAGAGAAAATGCACTCGCTTTTTCCCATAGGAATACATTACCGGAAGTCAAATTTAGACTGCTTGCTGTCTGCTTCAAAATGCAACAGCACACTAGCGCCAGCTGAGCCTCTAGCGTTTATTGTAATAACTCTATGTTGTAAGGTATGGGGGGGGGGGTGTGGGGGAGAGGGGCCAATAGGGACCCTCCTGCACTGCTGCAGAGGGGTCTCACCTGTGCCGCTTCGCCGGTCCGATTGGCGATTGGCCCGAAGGGTCAAAAGGTGTGGATGGCTGTTCTGCCAAATTATATTAAATAAAACAAAATGCACTCCGTAAAAAAAAAAAAAAAAAAAAAAAAAAAAAACTTGAAGAAATTTTTAGATTTTGCAAAAAGTCTTTAAATCCCTAGGCGACAGCGAAAAACCCCAGATCTAGGGGTAAATCCCTAGGGTTGGCATCACTGATGCGCTCGCTGCACCGAGAAGATCGGGCGTGCGCCGAAATGCAATCCTGTCATGCCTCGCTCCGGCGAGGCCGGCGGACGGGGAGCGGGAGCAGACGACGGGGATTCGTCTGCTACGATGTGTCGCGGAACCGACAGAGAAAAGAAGTAGATTTTCTGATAGAAATCGCGTCCCGCGGGCAACGGAATCAAACGCGAGCTTGAATTGTGAGCGTCTGCTATTTCATGAAGGAAGCAATTGACAACCCGTGCTTTATTTGCAGGTTTTAAGTCGCTCTGTTGCCGTACAGACGCTGAGATATACCAGTGTGTCAAGAAATGCTCAGAACAAACGCATCAGCGGCCTGCGAGATATTTATCACCATCCGTGTGCGGGTGAAAAATTGAACATTTGTCGACAAAACTCCCCAGCAGAAACCTCTGACTGCCCAATAAGCATCGAGAGAAAGCTAAACAGAGTGACTTTACCCGGGGCTTGGGCAACATCATCATGTTTAACATTTACCTACGTCAGCTAACTTGCCCCGTCGTATTTTGTTCGAGAAAGCTCTCATTCTCGACGCCCTCACCAAGGCTAATATCTGATCCACCTGTAATGACGATCGAAATCGAAAGTCCCACGAAAAGTTTCGCTGGATATTCCAACAGACTTGTTTTAATCCGTACCATTTCAGTGGTTCACGCATAATACCATGCTCAAACGGATTAAGCTTCTGCTCGGACAGCATCATCAGTTTTCTTCAGTGTAAACGGTTATAAGAATTGAAAGATTGCAACCAGCTGCTTTGTAGACAGCTGGTTGCGGAAATTTACGCCGTCTGTAACTATCTCTACGACAGCCGAGTTGCTTGAAGTCATCGCAACTATAAACTACAGGTTGCAGCTACCAACGTTTGTAGATAAACGTTGGTAGCGACTGCACACTTGCATTCATACCCATCACTCCGAACAGAAAGGCGCTAGTTTCGGTTTGAGGTCGGTACCTTTTCTACAACATAGATGGCGGCAGCATCAGTCTTCTGCACTCGGTGCATTTGGCGAGTTCGTTTGAGTCCAGTTTTCCGTGCAACACTCTGCGAGTGCGATGCATTCTGGGAGAGAACTCGAACGGTGCCAGTGCGTGTGAAACGAACTCGCTATTAGGTTCGCAGAGCGAGTAGTCTACGACTCTCCTCCGCTAGCCTGCCCAACCAACAACGAGACTCATAGTCATCGCCGTGAACTGGTTTATCTCATTTGCAGAAAGATTTTCAGGTCACAACAATGCTTTCAGTAAAGCAGAAAAAAAGAATCAAGTGTACAACAAGCTTTGCGGAAGCCTCTTCCTCGTAAGTTTCAAACGCAGAGAAACAATCAATGTACACTCCGTTGTACATACACATTCTCAGCTAAAATAATTGCGTCGCAAACGACAGACACAGACGAGAGGTCAATATCTTCGCGTTGCCTCCACGAACGCCATTCAACGCAGCGGCACGATTGCCTTTGAAGTATATGGAGTTGATCGTATTATGTTTAGTTCAACATGTGGTCTACAAACGTGCCGTCAAATCGTTTCTATGTTTTTTTTTAAATAAACACTTTTCATTAATACTTTTTCTGATGAAAAAGTTAACATGACACGTCAAGACTCGGGTTATTTTTCACCTTCGTTCTAATCTGTCGGAAAGCGCTTTTCTGCCCGTGGCTTCTTTCGCGATAATCTCGAATACCTCGTAAGGAGCGACTCCGGCGTCCATGCTCCCTGCAAAGCGAAAGGTTGTCTTCACCGCAGACACTGGCGCTGCTTAGCGCCACCAGCCGGGAGCTACGCGCACTTTTTGCCGGCTGCCACTTTTTGCCGGGCAGCGCATGCTCTGCTTTGAGAGGCATTGTGAAGCTAACATAGGAGGCTGTTAAAAATCAAAAGCGCAAACACGAAGGAAAAGAAGAGGGGACAGGACAGAGCGCTCTGTCCTGTACCCTCTTTTTCTTCGTGTTTGCGCTTTTGATTTTTAACAATGTATAGCCAACTAGCCCAACAGTTAATTTTAATTTGAACACAGGAGGCTCTGGTAATACTATCTGCAAACGGCCCTGCAAACGGCCCCGTGGCCGTCTGCAGATAGGCTCCACGTCCGCAACCTGCTGTGGCGACTTGCCTCTTCCGAACACCTTGCGCCCGCCCTTGCCTGTGGGCTGCGACGCAGGCCCACAGGCAAGATGAAGGCCATGTAGATAAAAATAGTTATATTTCTTTCCGGCTGTACCTTTCATGCACGAACAAACAGGCAAACATATAAAGGGGTAGTGCAACGATTTTAATGTCGAAAGAATTGCCACGTTGTATTTATCATATTGTTTATCCAAGCACAAGTGATTTCACCTGGCGATATCCCGCACTGCCTGGTGATATAATCAAATACAACGCAAGAAAGACAGTGCGAGGGGGGGGAAAGGCGGAAACTAAACCCGTATTCACCTCAAGAACCGGAGTAAAGAAATAGTTGGGCTCCTCGCGTAGCATTTCTAATTTCCACCTTTATGTGGATAATTAAGATAAATGTAGGTACAGTTTAGATTATATATATGTTATCCCATCAAGTCGAACACGTGCAGAAACGCCAAAAGCATCGCTTTCTCCTCCGACAATCAAATCTCGTAAGAACTACTTCGCGCCGCCGTATGAACAATACGCAAAACTCGATTTCTTTCTTGAGGTGAAAACGGGTATCCGGAAAGCTGAAGTGGAGAGGAGCGACATCCTTTCCACAACGGCTTTTCTCGTGAGCGCCCCTTTTCCCCTCCCACTTGTCTTTCTTACAAAAAAAGAAAAAAAATGGGTGGGCGGAAGAAAAATATCGGTTTAGAAGGGCGAGGGAAGGTATACTTATGGTTTCTAAGCTAGGTGGCGCAAGCTACCTCCGTTACAAAGGATACAGCCATTAGCATCCATCTATCCATGCTATACGTCTGGTTCGGGCTTTCATCTGTTGGGCGCTTCAATCGCAGCGCATAACGAACTTGACGTTCGTTTTCGAGTGTGTACGGCTTCCTCCCTGCAGCATGAGCAAGTTCATTCTGATAAGGTGGGTCCTCGACAACGCGCTGGATGTCTGCCCGCTCTCGGCCTTGGAAAAGAAGGAGACCCGCGCACTCCTCAGGAACGACGCGGACGCCATCGGACCCTTGCGCGGGTCCCGCGTGGTTGTCAAGAGATGGGAAGATCCCGAGGAGGCGATTATCATCGACGCCGGTAAGTCGTGTCCTAGCGCCTCTTAAAAGCTTTTCTTTAGCCAGGTGTCCAGTTGGAAACAGAATGCGGGCGTGTATCTGTGCGACTCTTCAACGTATCGGGCGTCACTCCAGATTGTTTTCTGCCACATATTTTCGGCGTGAAAGTTGGAAGTGGTCGTCCTTTGTAGATGGGCGTGCTTCATTAGTTTCATGAAAGCTGCGGGCTCCATAATAGCACACCTGAAGTACAGTCGCGCGTTCTGGCTTCAGCGCAACGTGCACTTAAGTAATGCGCGCGCGAGCACGCTTGCCTTTGCAGACGTGAAGGCGTCGCGTTAATTTGCACCTTAGCATGTTGTTTTTGCGACTATTCAGTTCTTCACTAAATGTGTCCTCCATCTCCAACGAATTGGACGCTTATAGAAAAGTATTATAAGAGAAGAGTAATGCTATATGCACTACGTAGTGCGCTCGGACGGAAATTGCTATACGCACTACGCCAATCTCGCATAAAACGAATGGTCACAACGAGTTTTCTAAGCTAGGCGGCATAGCATAGGGGTTAAGTGTGTGTCCGCTTCGCAGACAAGTGGACGCGGGTTCGATCCCGCGGTGGGCATGCTTTTTTCTTTGATGTGAACCTTTCTCGAGTTCATTTTTCGATTGTCGGCGCGCACTTGGCGATATTTACGACATTGTCTTTGCGATGAACGAATGTTGTCGACGAAACGTTCACGCAGCAAGGCTGAATGGTGTGGGATCTCCCATTCGCGAGGATGCGATCCGGATCGGCTAAACTCAGCGGCAGGAATTGTCTGAAGGTTACCAGATAAACTTCTTGAGGTGAGCTGAATTCCGACTTATGGCGTTGTTTACTGGTTAAGTTCTTTCCGTATCATTGCACATACCGCGTATAATGATATCGTTATGCTTTTTGGACGCGTGTTCCCCGGTGTCTCAATGCCGTTTCAAGGTGATGGAACATCCCCCAGTGTTATACGGGACGCTGCAGTTCGCAAATCAGGCGTGTCCGCGAAATTCGCGAGCATGAGCTCTCGCGCGAAGATTCCGTCGTTTAGCAGTATTCCGTTATTCGCTAAATGTGTCCTCCATCTCCACAGTTGGACGCTTATAGAAATTATTATAAGAGAATAGCACGTGCGCAGGCTACCACTGTAAGCAGCCAACCACTGAATAAAGCAGGCCCTTTGGTTTTTTTCCGTACCAATAAGTTATAATATGCACCGACATGGCACGGCTTTGTGGTTTTGTCAGACTACTGCAAAGACCAAACAGGGGCATTTGATATTTGTCCTCGTTTGGACTGTGCTGTCCAAGCCATTATAGGTTTTCTATCGACATAGCTTTCTTAGTAAGTTACGCCCTTTGTTCTCTGGCACAGAGTAATTCGCTGTCAGGTACCACGTTGCCACACCGCGTAGCAATTGTTTATTCGATAATTTGATAGGAGAATCAAGCTGGTTTAAGAAGCTTCAACGAGGGTATGTTGCGATAGGCAAAGCTTTTAGAGCGCTCTAATGATCTCGTATTCATTCAAAATTCAATTAAACGCCGTTCCATGATGCGGCGCTCGAAGAAAAATTGCCAGTACCATTTGTTTCTACATCGCGCTTAGTAAATAAATCTACAAAAATAAGCACGTGATTTTTTGTTTTCTTTTTGTTGCGGGAAGACAATAGTGTAACGTTCCTCTCGAAAACCTGCCCCACTTTCTCCGTGTGACAGGCCTTTTGTCAAGGTTGTCTTATCAGTGAACTCTTGACCCAAACAGTGCAGAGGACAAAAGATTGTTCCCCACTTTTAGGGTCCAGGTGAACAGACAATCCTTTGCTTGCTGGAAGGCATCTCGTTTCCTGTAAACCCCCACCGCGGCAAGAAAAAAGCGCCAGCAAAAAGCACATAACAGCGGTCTCTGTGCATGCGCACCCCTTCTCTCTAGCCTCGCCTCCGACTACCATTGTCAACACCACGACAGTAGGTCGTGGTCACCACAAATCTTTGCGCGTGTTTCGTTTCTTGTGATGACGTTCTTTTTAGCATCGGTAGTATGGATGATAAAAGTAAGAAGAATTGAGACGTTCTTATATCCCTGTAATGCGAAACTAGAGCGCAGCTCTTGAGGTATTATGATTTTTGTAATATACCTTGCTAAACAACCTGAGAACAAAATAATATATATATACACACGGATGTCACAAAAAAAAAAAATTACACATTCTTCTTTATTGCAAAAATAAACTAGGCATCGCCGAACGCTCATTCTCCGCCCAAGGTAGCGCTAGAGGTCACAATCCAGACGCCAACAAGTTTCAGCCCGATCCGATACCTTATTCAAAAGTTATATGAGTGATTTCCTGAAAATTTCAATGGGAAAATGGAGCTCATTTTCGCCCGTTTTCGGTTTCTGGTGCCATAGAGCCCCATGTATTCGAAAACTCCGTCGACCGCCATTTTCCCATTGAAATATTCAGAAAATCACTGAACTTTTGAATAAGGTATCGGATCGGGCTGAAACTTTGGCATCTGGTTGTGACCTCTAGCGCTACCTTTGGGCGGAGAATGAGCGTTCGGCGATGCCTAGTTCTGTTTGCGGTAAAAACGAATGGGTAAATTTTTTTTCTGACACCCTGTATATATATATATATATATATATATATATATATATATATATATATATATATATTGTATGTATATATATATTATATATATATATATATATATATATATAATTTCATCTCAAATCGTGCAGGCAAAAAAAGAGATCGAATTGTTGATTTCGTTAAAAAAAATATATATATATATATATGTTATGGCGTTGTCTCTAAAAACGCAGTCAGCCACAAACCCCAAGTTCGTCGGATTTTTTCTTCTTGACTTACGAATTTTAAAAGAGGCCGCGGCGGAATGCAGTGTTTTTCACATACGTCGTGGGTCGGATGTTTCGCTCAATCTCCTGCCGTGGATTTTCGAGTCCATATTATATTAACTTTTTTCAAGCACTCTGTGAGTACAGTTAAAAAGGCTCTAATGCCATGAAGTAATTTTAGGTGCTTTGCTTTTTTTCTGTAAAAATGTAAAAAACGCCCCCTCGGTTAATTGTTGATGAACTTTGACAATTAATTACTTTCGATCTACTTGGGTTACGTCGATAATTTTTATGTCTATGGAGAGCCCAAAACACGCTCGTTATATATGTCATATCACTGAGCTGTATAATATTCCCTTTGCGGATATTTTAGCTAAAACAAAAAAAAACAATTTTAAAAACAATTTTAAAAAAATTATATATTTTTTTGTTACAATGTAGATATGACAGTTGTCTACTCGAAAAGCAAGTCGAGAAAGTGTGTATTTTGTTTGTATGTTCTATATTTAAGCGTCAATATCGTAGAAAAACGCGTTTTTACGGCTCGGAACGGGCTTGCGAATTGCGTGTCTTCACAAACTTGGAAATATTCTTGCCTTTTTTCAACGTTCCCACATAAAAATGAAGTTCACTAGTTCCACCCTGTTATATTTATTGATAATTTAAATTTAATTATAGGCGGCAGGCTACATGGGAGGAGTTCAAAGAGAAAGCAACACTTCTTAACAGACCAGCAGACGTCGTAAATTTTTAATTGTAGAAATCGGCAGACGTCGTACTGATTCGGGCCCCTCATTGGCCTATGAATGTCCCGCCCTTTCGGAGCCAGCAGATGACCACGACCTTTCGCGCTCGTTCTGTTAGATAGGACGGCCTGAGACAGTAAAGCGAGCAGCGCACCTGTGTCATGACTCACGAGGAGTGAAATGGTACGAATGTGTCGTTGACACGGCGAACAGTGACGGCCACCCAGAGGAGTCAGTCAGTCAGAGTATTGCAGAAGGGAAAGCAAAGGAAGTGTTGACAGAGAGGATGAGGACACCACGGCCTTACAATATCGACGGTCAACAACAGTTCTGCCGGCCAAAACAACGCCGCGTGCGCGCTCAAACCGGTGGCGCGGGACAACAATCCCGCAGACGCACACACGAAGATGGGCCGGTTCCGTTAGGGATGTGGGGAAATTTTGAAACCAGCCATCCGTGCACGCGTGAAACGATACCGCGTATTTGCCCAAGCTTCGAGCGCCCTATCCTTGAAACGGCCGTGTTCTATCTCTCTCCGCGAGGATCCGATAACACCGAAGGGTTATCTCTTTTGGAAACAGCAAAGCCCGGAGTTCTATAGTTGGGTCGAAGTCAGCCTCTTTGTCAACTATAACCGTTTGTAAAGAGTGGTCTTCTGCCGAGATGAAAAGTTAGCGCCGGCCGACGTGTTCTTCTGAAAAAGGGAAACAGAAAGATAAAAGTTTGGGTAACTACAGTAACTACCTCGAAAGCTCGAGGCTTATGAAGCTCGAGGCATGTTACGTCTCGGTTACCTTCTCGCGCATCGCTGCATGGAATCTATTCTTCACTCTGTTCCGCACAACCGTCAGCCGTCATGGCTGTGCGGAACAGAGTGAAGAATAGATTCGAACATCATCTGGACGCCGTCATCCTGCCAGTCTTCAGTGTCGTGGGACTGGACTCGGCGTCGGTCAGTTAAGACTTTTTTTAGGAGCGCTTGCTCCTAAAAAAAAAAAGGACAAGGCTACCTTAGGGTTTAGCCCTGTCCGCCCGTCTGTCCGGCGTCCGTGCTCACATCGATTGCCATCCCATCTGTCTTCTTAAAAAAGAAAAAAACAATGTTTGCGCAGTCGACAGGATTCGAACCTGTGCGGAGACCCCTAGGGATTTCTATCATCGCCTTAACCACTCGGCCACGACTGCGGGACAGTGGGGGCTCTGAGATGTGGTAGTAACTCTAGAGCTGGGGATGTCATGGATGAAACGTTGCACGTAGCCGCTCAACGTCTATACAGGAGAGGCGCTGACGTCAAATGCGTATATAATCGCGTTAAACTTTGCATGCATTGGCTGAACGTTTATAGACGAGAGGCGCTGCGGTCAAATGCTCAAATCCGTATATAACCACGTTCCATACCACACATTCTCTTTCTGACATGGACCGTTGACTTAAGTAGTGGAGATGCGTTCCACCGGCTTCTAGCGGATCCAAGCTGATCCGCTAGAAGACCCACTGGGTCTGCATTTCACCGACTATAAAGCAGTAATAATGAAGTCGAAACGCAACCCGGAACTCAGCACTACCTATGAGCAATAAAAAAATCAGCACCATCAGCACTACCTACGGACAATAAATCAGTATCAGTACCACCAGAGCTTCGCCCCAATCAACATCATTCACCACGTGGAGATGCGGTCACTTTTTTATTTCGTGTGTGTTTCTTCGCCCCGCTGAACTTTGTTTCTCAAATACGGTTCCGCTGAACGTTTTTTTTTTTTGAATGTTTTCTTACTAACTGTTTGTTAGCATTGTTTACTTGCTGGGTTTATTTCGTCACGGCGTAGCGGCCTGACGGTGCTGTTGAGAGCGTGTTCGCAAGCATTTGGTTGTGTCCCGTTTAGGGAATGCCCGGAGGAGTTGGTTTTTGTTCTTGCCGTGTGCGGCTAAGTTTTCCATCTTGATTTTTTTTTTTTTTACCTTTGCGTGTTGTCGACTTCTTTGTCTCAATCTCCACCAGGCGTGGACCTATCGCCTTGCCACCGCTCGAACATAATTTTTTTTTTTAACGCAATTTTCGTTAAAATCGGAGTTGAGTAATTTTATTCTTATTTATTTTTATTTCCTACCCCTCTCCGTGACAATCTCTCCGTGTGTTTCGGACCGTTTCTGTGTCTTCATTTTTGTGTATTTCAGAAATGAAAGGCCATTCCCTGGTGATCCGTGCGGTGAACAAACCCTAGCGTTTGGTTTCGGAAAGAATTGTATATAATATATAAATAATGTGGTGACTTTCTATGTCTTAGTAATATGACAGCTAACAGGTAGTCATGCTCGTTTACACTGAAAGTTTTATAAATTGAAACAATACAACGTCTGTGCCTCTGTGATATTGAAGGTCTACTACTACTGATTTGATTAGATATGCTTCTCGTGGTTTCACGCTCTTATCAAACCATAAATAACTATTCAATACCACAAAATGCGTTTATAATTGATTACAAACCGCAGACAAATATTCAAGAAAACTTTTTCACAATTCATAGAAACGCACGGGTCGCTATGTCTGACTTATAAGTCTTGCAAAACGACGTATTTTTCCGATATTGAGGCCTAAATATAAAACAAACAAACAAAATACACACTTCCTCGACTTGCTTTTCGAGTAGACAACTATCATATCTACATTTAACAAAAATAGAAATATAAAAAATGGGATTTTTGATGAAAATCGATTTCAAAATTGGTACGTTTTGGTTTTAGCATAAAATTAACGTAAACCTACCGCAAAGGATATTTCATACAGCTGAGTCATTTTATAATATATATAAAGAGCGTGTTTTGGGCTCTCCATAGACATAAAAAATATTGATGCAACCCAAGTAGATCGCCAGTATTTAATTGTCAAAGTTCATCAACTAATATACACCTAGAGGGGGCGTTTTTGACATTTTTACAGAAAAAAGAATCGCATTATTTCATGGCGTTAAGCCTTTTAACTGTGCTCACAGAGTGCTTGAAAAAGTTAATAAAATATGGACTGAAAATCCACGGCGGGAGATCGAGCGAAACATCCGACCCACGACGTCTGTGAAAAACACTGCTTTCCGGCGCCAAAGCCAGCAGTGGCGGAACGTGGATGATTAGATCATTATCGCGTTCCGCAACTGTAACTTACGCCTGCTTCACGAGTGGTAACTTTGGCGCGCCCCGAGTTTCCCACGAGCTTCAAGTCGTTCTAAAAAGAGTTGATTTAGTGGTTTTCTGATGACGCTCTCTAAGTTTCCCATTGGACCCATATGTTTATTTCCACTAATTAAAAGGTTAATTAACGAATATTAATTAATTAGCCGACTTATCGTAACGATTAGCCACCCGCATAATGTACCCCTAGTCGTATAACTCACCTGCACAAACCGTATCGGTTGCATCTTTTACAGATTTTTTAAATAAATCTGTTCGAATCAAAAATGAACACCCGGTATATATATATATATATATATATAGTATATATATATATATATATATATATATGGGGATATATATATATATATATATATATATATATGTGTGTGCGTTTTCATTTGGATTCAGGCAACTAGTGGCAGTAGTATTTTTTATTTTGCTTCAAATTTTTATATTTTGTGGAGAATGTTCCAAGAAGAACAATCCTTTTTATTCTAATGTCCTGACATGATTAGTTCCTGAGAAAAAAAATCTCAAAGAAGCGGGAAAGAACTACGAGGTTTTGAAGATTGTCGTGTTGCGGCGTTTTTGAATCACTCTCAATCTCAAAGTATTCAAAAGACAACGTATATATTTTCCTAGCGTGATATATAGGCATGTAGGTAAGCCGACATTATAATTTATAACTGCTATTTATTATTCGTCGCTCAATTTTGTAAAAATCCCCAAACATGCCTCCGCAGAACAACTGTGACCTATTGCGGATTTTATTTTGAGTCGACTATGTTTAGTATCGCTCTTAAAATATCACCACGTGTAGAACCCTTCATTGCCTTCCAAATTAAACAAAGTTTGTGTTTTTATCATGTACGAGTACTGAGTAATAAATTATGAAACAGTGTTTTCACTTTTCCATTCAAATTCAGCACGCTGCATGAAAAAAAAAACAACCCATTTTTATTTCTTTTCTTTTTCTCGCGTTGCGTTCTCTTCACACCCTTCTTTTAGCCAGAATACATTCTGTTAATAGTATTTTCCTTGGTTTTGACTTTTAAGCCTCTAAAAATGCTAAAAAAGAGCAAATGCCGATGGTGGGTTGACGATTTTTCGTGTGTGGCGATTTTGAACCACTCTCAATGTCAAAGTATTCAAAATCGAGTTTCGATATTTTGTATTGTGATATACTGCAAGTCAGTGAAACGACATTCCATCTACTATTTATTATTCGTCGATCGAATCTTTGTAAAAATCCCCAAACATGCCTCCGCGAGCAACCATACCGCTTGTCCGGAGAAAGGAAATGTAGTCCTCACATCATGAAAGCTCCCCTCCTCCTCTTCCTCCTTCATACCCTCCTTCTCCGTACCCTCTCCTTCTTCCAATCAAATATCATGATGAAATATTCAATGTAGGAGATAATGAAAAGAGCTGTTTGTGCCGTGTTAACCCTAAAAATGTACTAGCAATATTCGTTTTTTTTTTTCTGCACGCAACGTTTTCAGGGTGTCAAAAGATCATGAAGAAGAGAAGGAAGTGGCTCACATCGGAGGCCGCTTCGGAATCCCAAGCCCACCCGCAAAACGTAAGTGCTGCTTCGTTGGGCACATGACTTGTAAGCTCGCGCTGCAGAACCCGGAGGTAACTCTATGTTGAATATACCTCTTGCAAAATCGAAGCTGACCCTAATCGGCGTAGTGCCGCGCAAAGCATCTTGGGTACCCCTTGACCACAGTTTCGGCTTCGATGTGCCAAGTTCTATTGCACGACATCCGTCACGACCAAATACCATGCTTGCATTTTCAAATATGTGACTTTCCTGAAATATATAGATACTGTTTCCGGAGAAAAAAGATAATAGGTTGGGGGGAAGGGGGGGGGGCTCTTGACGACTCTGTTTCACCTTGTGCTGTACCGCAGGAAAGGCTACAAGCACGAGCTCCTTGCTCGAGGGACATCTCGGCGGCACGAGCTCTCGTGCAGAGGCAGTGCGAACGCTATGAGCTCGCGCTCTAGCCTTTGCTGCGGCACATAGTAGCAGTGCAGTGTTTAATGCGCATGTAAACATGACTATGAGGGAACATGGAAGTACTGTAATGGAAGTATATACTCGGTCGGTCACCCTGAATTTCATCTTCTCAATGGGATTCTGAAATGATCCGTGAGCCCGGAGGGTCACGGCTCATTAGCTGGGATAGCTCGTATGCGGAGAGCAAGTTCGTCTGCTTCTTGCACAAGGGTTGGGATTATGTCAGAACGCGCGAGCTCTTATTGGTTGATTGCAAGAAAAAAATAGTGGGTAGACCTCAAGGCATCATGGCATTGAGGTCTGCCCACTATCCTTCCAATCAAAGCCAGTCAGAGCTCGGCGTCGCTCTGACGTCACCGCAACTTCTGCGCAAGAAGCAGCAGACGAACTTGCTCTCCTCGTAGCGTCCGTGGCGGTCTATCGTAAGGTAAAACAGAGCACAGTAACATTGCGCGCAAATATGCACACAAAAACAACAACAACAAACAAACCTTGATTACATTGTTTAGGCCCTTTGCTGCCAGCACCAAGGGGAGGCTAGAGAACTGCGGGAAGAGATACAGAGGCTCGAGGAAGACAACGAAAGGCTCACGGAGGAGCTGCAGTCGTCGAAGGAGAGGCTGAGGAAAGCGGAGGAAATGTTAGGTAAGTGATATATACGAAACCCACGGGTCCCCCAGGTGGGAGGTTCGAATCCCAGCCAAGGTGCCCGCAATCTGACGGAGGCTTAGTGCGGAGATGGCGCTCGGTTGTACGATCGCCAGGTGGTCGAAATCAATCCTTAGTCGTTTGTCGGGGCCTGCCAGATACCCGTCGTTCGTTTGCACGCAACCCCCCTCCCCTCCCCCTCTTCACCCCATTTGTGTGTACACCCTTTTACTGTTTGCAAATACAAGCCGTATCGTGGCTCCGAAAAGACTTTTGGTCGCTCCGTTTCGACTGACCTTCCGAGTCTGTTGATGTCCAAATTCCTGGGACGATACTGGTGTACGG
The DNA here is from genome assembly GCA_037355805.1 of Ixodes ricinus. Classification (NCBI taxonomy): domain Eukaryota; kingdom Metazoa; phylum Arthropoda; class Arachnida; order Ixodida; family Ixodidae; genus Ixodes; species Ixodes ricinus. The sequence goes on along the minus strand of JAZHYW010060804.1, from coordinate 28,360 downwards.
GAAAAAATCACGAAGTTGGGGATTTAGCGAGGTTCTTATGTTCTGCTATTCAACGGAAGATCAGTCGTCTTACGGGAGTAATTATAATAATACAAAAAGTCTTCAACAAATCTCTCGCTAACCGTTCCTTTAGCTAACCAGCCACCCGTAGATCAGGTCGTAAAATATTTCACGAACGTTGTGTCCTCTCATTTGACCGGAAGTTCGCGGGGACGTAAATTGGCAACAACGCCTCCTTCCGGCGCTTAAAAGAAAAGATGAGGTATACGAAATATATCGTTCAATGCACTCTTACTAGGTAACAAAAACACGCTTTTTGATCATACGATGGTGTAGAGTTCAAGTGAGGTACTCATCCTCGCGAATAATGTTTCGTCGAGCGTTCTTCCGAAGGGCACTGCCGGCATGGCAAGAGTTGTGTTAGGTGTTTTGAAGAGCACGCTCGTATTCGCTCCGCAAACAGCCCCATGGGTCCACTCCGGAATGTTGAATCAGTATAGTATACCAGTTGGAATAACGCGCCCAGCAAAAGAGGTATCTGTCACTCCGAGTGTTGTGCGCGTAATTCACAATAACCGTGACTGATCTTGGACAACCTATGTGGCTCTCTTACTCAGATTGCTCCGAGATGGCCAAAGACCTTAGAAGAGGACTGAAACGCTTACGGGCGATAGAATGCACTCAGTCACCAGCCAAAGTGAACCCTGCGACACTGGTACGTTTCGCACTGATGTTGTGAATCTCACATACTTTGACTGGGAACCACAAAAAGAGCAGCTTTTGATCGGTTCTCACGGTGTGTACCACTTTGAAGGCATGCCTGTTTCTCTTCTACTTTAGTAATGGATTTTACTAAGATTTCATAAACGAGTTCGCACTCCTCTCATAAAGCACTTATCAAAACTCGATAGATAATGCCACTTCAAAGAAGGGGGGGGGGGGGGGGGGTCAGAAAACGATTCTTTCATAAAAACGAAAACAACGTATACCGCATTATTCCTATTGCGCACGTGAATATATATATATATATATATATATATATATATATATATATATATATATATATATATATATATATATATATATATATATATATGCGATGTGCCAAACTGGTTAAATAAAACAAATTAATTCACTATACCATTTAAATATTAATATCTGCGCAACACTCTCCAATACAAAAGTTGTAGAGCTGGTTCAGAAACAACTCAACGTGTCGTTCCGCTAAGGGCACCACGGTCACAGTTCGCTAACAAATATTCACGTAGAAAGTTTTTCTTTTTTAGTTTCGCGCGCTTTATTTAAAGCTTAAAAAAATTGGACACCTACCTTGATGAGAACGACACCATCGCTCTGTACCTGCATGGTTAAGCCGAGGCCACACTGTTACTAATCATAAAAAAGAAAAAAAAACATTCTGCAGACAAGATCGAAGCCATGTAGGACATGTGCTCGGGGCGATACCTCCGCCATCGCGAACACTGTCCACTGAATGGTCTAGGAGCAGTGTGATTGAGGCTTTAGCGTTCTGACCTAACACGCAGTGACTGATAGTGGGTACCTCGCTCTTCTTGGAAGGTTGACATCGGGAACAGCGTGCTCGTCAACGAGGCGGCCCTCATGCGGGTGAGGGAGAAGGACAAACGGCCAGGCCCCTTCGCACGGGCACTGCTCGGCTTGGTGTTTAGCGAGGAGGAGCTGGCCGGGAGGTCCCTCACGGGCAGAAAGTCGAACGCCCACAAAGACGCCGCGGCCAAGGAGGCCTTGGACCCCGTTCGTCTCAACGCCGTCATCGGTACGACTTCATTGTTGAACTGTATACCCACTGACAGAGCGAGAACGGCAGGGCGAGTCTTTGCCCGGCCTCCGGAACACGCGCTCCCTGCCTTCCGCCGTGCTTCGGCTGCGAGCGGCGCTAGAGGTCCACGAGACGCCAAAGCATCGTCGAAGGCGGGAAGCTCGCGCTAGAGGCAGGGCAACTGAAGCTCCTCCTCCCTCCCGTTGCCTCTTTGTCAGTGATTATAAAGGGCAAAATTGTAAGGACCAGTACCGCGGCGACGTGCGCAGCACCGCGAATGGTTCCGCAACCGCCGCGAGGCCGCTATCCCCTAAAGTTTCACTGCGTTGAGCCCTTCAGATTCTTTTGCGAAAGAAGAGCAAATCGCTCGCTTGGAAAGCCACCGCCGAGAACAGAAGCTACAGCTCCGCTGGTCTTCCTTCTTCACCAAAATGAAAAAGCTGAAAGATTTTTTTTTTAAATCAATCTTAATGTTTGGTTGACTTGATTATGAACAGGTCAACCTATTTTCAGTCGTATATGTGCTCCCCGCTTTGTCCGATTAATTATCGGAATAGTACGGTCGTTGTTAACGTTCCAGTGACCCGTATGTTGCGTGAGCGATAACTATTGCTCGGTCAAACGGTACGCGAACTAGATGTTAGGAAATGAAGAATAAGAATTTGTCGGTTGTACATATTAATTGAGATTGTCAATTTGATGTTTCAGCTCACACGATCAGGCAGTACGGCAACGTTGAGAAGCAAGTGAAGGCAAGTCTGTCGTCCTTCCTGTCCAGGGGCCACTAATCCCAACTCGGGTAAGGCTTTTCACGATGTTAAGATGACACCAAAATAGTTATGATTATACATTGCCTGCCACCATGCAGACACCATTTTTAGAGAATACGCCTGAACTATATTGATACTTACGAAAATATTTTGCAGTTCGTGCTTTACTAACCCATGGATGACAAATGCCCAGACGCATATTTGCATGTAGTCATTGTTCTACTTCAATTTGCCCGATACTATTTACTGTAATGCTGTTATCTTTCTTTTCTTTTATTACCCTCCTGCTATAACGCCATTGGCGTTGCGGTTATGTCAAAGTAAATAAATAAATACTTATGTAACGTAAATGTAGAAAAAAAAAACGCTTAACCCGCATTAAAATTTTGTTCTCGTCTACTTTTCCAGCTTTTTCAGGAAGCGAGCAGTCAAGCCTCTCGACGATCGTCTCTACGTGTCATAAACGCCGAAGCACATTTCCCTGTCAGCACCAGTCATCAACACTGTAATAAAGTTCCCATTCTTGTCTCGTATATATGTACTTGCCCCGCTGCAAGCAATGTGCGAAATCACATAGACGCTCAGATACGACCCGCCAGCATGTATGCGGAGAGCAGGTCGTCTGCTTCTTTCGCCGGAGTTGCGGTGACGTCAGAACAACGCCGAGCTCTGATTGGCTAGCATCTCGCACTGAGGTAGACCTCAATGTTAGATGCCCTAGGGTCTACCCACTATATATGTATACTTTTTTCTTCAATCAGCCAATAAGAGCTCGGCGTCCTGACATCGTCGCAACCTCTGTGCGAGAAGCAGACGAACTTGCGCTCTGCATAGGGTGTCCACAATGAATCTCTGCGCTCTAAATCGAGCCGGAAAAATCGGCGCCTACACATAGAAAGCTCAAAATTCCGATTTTTAGCTGGCAGAAATTTTAAGACATAGCTCCAATCCTGCGCAAAATGAGACCGATAAGCTTGCCAGGGGCAACGGTGGTCGCAGACGACCGACTCTGCGATGCTTGTAGCGCGTGGCGCCATCTCTCGGGAGAGCTTCATTGTGGACACCCTATGCAACCCGCCAACAGGGGCACCTGCCAAGGTGGGGACAGTTTAAGTGCACCTCGCCTCCAATAAGCTCAAAGGGCCATTGGAGATTTTGATAGCGTGTCTATACCCACTCTCGCGGCTTCTTCTTTAGACCGCCAGGCATTGTGAGTACCTGATTCACTCCAGAAGTCGTCAGTGGCTGCTCCAAACCAATATTAGGGCTGTTACAGAACCTGCTACACGAGGTCAAATGCCGCTTCCATCACCGAGGTTTGCAGTCATCGGTTAAATCCCAATCGCGCGCAGGATCATTGCTCATTCACTGTATGTGATTTGTTTAGTTGGTGATATCACACACACGAAGCAAAAGAGCGTCGTGTCGATTCACTTTTGACGCTGCTTCATTGGTGTCGTGAGAGCCTGGTCGTTTGGAAGGTCGTCGACAACGTTCACGTACAGACATAGGAATGTCCGGCATCGCCCGCACATGGAGGCCTCGCCTCTGCTTCGTCTGCGTCGGGATGCCCACATGAATAAGTTTCAACACACTCCCCCAACATAACCCCACGTAAGGAAACAGGAACAGTGTGAACCGGCCTTTAAAGTGAAACGGAGCTTTCGACCTTGTCACGGAGGAGATCAAGCACTCGGGAAATGAGTAGACGAAGGAGGAAGAAGATCGAGCGAAGTTTAAGGCGGCAAGCGAGCATCAGAATTGCTAAAGCTTTACAATTAAACTCCACCAGGTTGCCAACGCGATGCGACGTCATTCACTTACCGCGCTTAAATCAATAAGAAGACAAGCTCCTTGGGAGGTTCCCACAGCGGAACAATCTGCATAGCATTGTCTCGCGGGTCACGCTCCTCAGAGCCGCTCTACGTCTACCTGCCCGTACGAATGAATGCGCCGGAGCACTCGCATTGTCAAGGCCACGGCTGGTCGCACCGGAAGCAGCCTCGGGGAATCGGGGCAGGTAGGCCGGAAAGGAGAGACGTCTCGCTCTGTAATTAACCACAAGTCACGTCGTCGTCGACGGCGTACGGAGACGTTCACACACTTACGACTTCTTAGGACCGTGTGCCTTGAAACCGCTTCAAATCGCTTTCCACGAGAGATGGCGCTAGCTACCGAGGTTGCAACTGAACAGTTGGCGGTCCCGTACATTTCCTATTTTTTTCGCGCATCATTTCTTTCTTTTTTGGCTCGAAAACGTTTTTGTCAATGCTATAAACGACCATTTCTCAAAGGCAGCACGCACATTCGATCTCGCCAATACCGCAAAACCTTCGCTCTGAGTGAATTGCAGTTCCAGGGTCACCGCATAGATGGCGCCAGCGTGCCAGTGTGTTCTCTCGTCGTAAGAGCTTTTAAGAGGTCTTAAGGCACTCGGTAGTCGTAAGTGTGTGAACGGGCCTTAAGAGACTGGTTCGCACAGATGCGGCTCCTTCACGACCGAGTGCCTAAATGCCCGTTCACATTTGCGTTTGCTTACGACCAGGGGGTCTCGGGGGGGTCTCAGACTCCCCGCCGATCTTGTTGAGGGTCTGAGACCCCCCACCATGCACATGGCGTTGGTGAAAACACAATCATAAGTACTACATCTTGCAAGCAGAAATGTTAGAATTTCGCCCATTCAAGTTTTGTTGAGCAGCCATCTCCAGAGAGAGAAAACTACGTTGTGAGTAGCCATGTCGATTTCGTGTGCCACAAAATGGCGGAATCGGAATCCACGTTGTTGGTCGGTTTTGTCGGTTTTCCTGAGAAACATGCCGGGTCACGCATACGTTTCAATCAAATCGGTTTTGTGTGCATCTGTTTGAATCAAACGGCTCGGCTTTGTGTGCACCCCCCCCCGTGTTTATCGCAGCTTAGCCCCCCCCCCCCCTAACTAACGGGAGACTTTAATCACTGCTTACGACCGAGTTCTTGTGACCTCTTACGACGAGAAATTATGTTTGCGCCATCTATGAGGTGACCCTGGAACTATATTTCACTAGAGCGAAAGTTTTACGGAATTTGAGAGATCAAAGTGTCGGAGAGGGTGGAGAGATCAAAGTACAGTAGTGTTGGGGTGGTTTGAAGTACATGTACTACTTAAAATAGGTTTAGAAAACTTGTACTTTACGTGAAGCGCATCCTCTGTGAGTACTTGTACTTAAAGTATTTTTGTGGTACTTTCCATAAAAGTACAAGTGCCGACTTCAAAGTAGATTCCCCAAATTTGGTTTTGTTAAATTTGTATCACAAAAATTATGATTTGTAAACATAGTAAGTGCCTTGTAACTTGATGGTGTTAAATAGTTTGTCAGTGAGAGTAAAACAACAACTCTGTGACCATTAGACTTTATCCTATATTCGCCGCATTTTCTGAAAATAAGTGATGCACTCCCGATTACCCATAGGGCAATGAGTAACAGTTAAAAAAAAAGCCGTATAGGAGAATGAAAAGCTATAGTGAAAGATTGTGTCAAAAGGTACTTGTAGTTTACTTTGAAAGTAGATTGTATATATAGTAGTTTACTTCGAGTGCATGGCGCCCGGTGTATTTACCCTTTACTCGAAGTACATAACCTTGCGGAAGTGTCGCAACTCGGAGGCAGCCCACGGCTGATATCATTGAGTTCGAGCTCGAAGTTCTGAGTGCTCTGACAACGGCGACGCGCAGCGCTCGTGGCCAATTGTTAGGACATGGCCTTATCAAAGTTTCCCATTTTGGACACCCGCCGCGCTGTAGGAGCCGTACCGAGGCGTCTCCTTGTTCACTGCTCTGGGATATGGGAGTGAATATACGTATATGTATATATATATATAGGTGTTTCACGAAAAGTGGACAAATTCGATATTGCGAAAACTACGCGTCGCAACAAAAAAAGACTTGTGTCGTTTTGGTCCTGGGCCAGGGGCCTATTTAGGAAAATTATTGAAGTCCGGGATAATTAGATTGTTAATTATTTTCGCGTAATTAACTTTTGTAATATTGTGTTTAAGGGCATGGTTTCAATTAGAAAATTGCTCAGCATCATCGAAAAACACTAAATCAACAAATTGCAGAACGATAGAAGGCACGCGAAGCATTTTACGGCTTTCTGAAAAACCGCACAAATTCGACGGGTTTTTAAGTTTCGGTTTGCTATCGGAGCGCATCTCGGCCCCGGCGGCACTGCGCCCCGTGGAGAGATAGTGCAACCAACCTCTGCTGCGCTGTCATCGCGCGACGCAGCAGAGGCTGGTTGCACTATCCCTCCACGGGGCGCGGTGCCGCCGGAGCCGAGATGCGCTCCGATAGCAAACCGAAACTTAAAAACCCGTCGAATTTGTGCGGTTTTTCAGAAAGCCGTAAAATGCTGTGCGTGCCTTCTATCGTTCTGCAATTTGTTGATTTAGTGTTTTTCGATGATGCTGAGCAATTTTCTAATTGAAACCATGCCCTTAAACACAATATTAAAAAAGTTAATTACGCAAAAATATTAAATAATATAATTATTGGACTTTAATAATTTTCCTAATAGGCCCTGTCCAGGACAAAACGACACAAGTCTTTTTTTGTTGCGTCGCGTAGTTTTCGCAATATCGAATTTGTCCACCTTTCGTGAAACACCCTTTATGTGTGTGTACGATAGAAGTACGAACTTTGCCGGTGTCGTTTCAGTTTGACATTCATGCATGTCTTTAGAGCAGTTGGTTTTGCTGATTTTGCGGCACGTTAGTAATTGTCTTGTTTTTGTGTTCATGCGATGTTGATGTAATATCGATATTTATTTTTATCTCGAGGGAGCCTCGGCGCCGTAGAAAGGCAAGTCTCCCGTATACCATAGAGGAGCCTGCGGCGCTGCGTCTAACGACGATGAAGTGATATTGTACAGATGAAAGGGAAATGGTGACAATGGCTCAAGTCGAGCTTGTGGGCGGGGTTGCGGGGGATGATGCTATCTTTTTCCTTTGTCTTTTCTGCGGCTTGTTTGCGGGCTGGTCTTGCAAAGCCGCCACATTGTTGTAGACAGACCGGACACAGCTGGGGCACACGGGACGAGGGTTTTGTAGGCACGTCACCGCCGAGTAAGACAGCCAGATGAAGATGTGCGCCAGTCGGGTCTGTGTACCACCGGGAACCAACGGTCGTGTAAACCTAACACTCAGCCGGCGAGAAACAGATCCAAGGCGACAGCGAATTTCAGGCATGTAAAGTGGTGATATGCTCACGGTTCACTGGGAACAGACGCATAAATGTGCCTTTATATTCCTGTGAGAGCCGTAAAAAGACTGACGGCATAAATAAATAACAAATAATTCGGAAACGACCTTCGTTACGAAACGGGACAATATCATGCGCACTTTATAGACGCGTTCCAAAATGTACTCAATCTCACTCCAAAAATTACGCGACATTCACACATTTGATATTCGAAAACTATACCCGCAGCGCCGCGGCCAAGTTGCTCTGAGTCATCACTGGATAAATCAATGATGCGCGGGAGAATCTCCGGTCTACTCGACTTCAGGTTTGGAGCGAAGCCAAGGTGCACGATGCGCGACCCAGGTTGGCAGCCAACTGCACCGACCCAAATCGTAGTTCGTACAGCGAGAACATACGCCGTCTCGAAGAAGACCGACTCTTCCATTCGAACAAATTTGATCTTGACGCTGGGCGGGAGTGCATGCGGTAATCTGGATCAGGCACGAAGCCAGGATTTTGTTTCGGGGGGGGGCGCCCATGACAAAATGCTGTATGAGGGGGAGGGGGGAGAGGAGGTCCCAGCAAAATGGAAGATTTCGGGGGCGGGGGGGGCCCGGCCCCATGGGCCGCCCCCTGGCTACGTGCCTGATCTAGATGTTACACTATATGTGATATCTCACCATCCCAATCTCCATCTTGCTTGCACTCACAAACTTGTACACCACGTTTTTTTTCTTTCTTTTCTTTTTAGTATTGCGTGTCCGCATGAATAAAAATCGAATAAAAACAATATAAACGAGGAAAACTCGAGCAAGAGAAAATGAGAAAGCGTTGCGACGCACATGAGTGAAAGAAATTGTCAATATTAGAGAAAGGCACCATACTAAATATATAAAGCGCAGAAGACGAACGAGGACATGAAAAAGAACAGCAAATAGAAAACATATATATATATATAGATATTGCACGTCGAAGCGACGAACGACGTGAAATTCGCCCCGCGGCCTGCCGTTTTAGGCTTTCACCGAGTAGATCGCTGAAGTGCTCCAAGGGCGTGGTCACTCACCCTTCATTCCTGCGCGCTTATATAAGCGTCACGAATTGATACACCGCTTCTCACGCTTACGCAAAACTCCCCATTCCCTTCCGTCCACCGCAACGAGGGGACACACCCCGCCGCGCCGGCAGATAAAACAATTGCCCCCTTCGGCTGTATAGAACTCAATATAGCGGTACCGCCCTTCACACCGCCAATCCGCGGAACGACGAGCACATGCACATCTAAACAATTCGAACCTTTCGATACAATGTCGTCGCGTGGATTGTTACGCGTTGGTTTATTAGACACAGGAACGGACATCGAAAACCACGCGGTAAATAAACTATAGCATTCACAGCGGCGCGCGGCGTCAGTTCCGCAATTCTACTGCGCCGTGCAGGCAAAAAAGAAAAAGAAAGTAATGGAGGCGAGTGAAGTGATCAAAATAAATATCAGAGAGCACGTACCGTACGGATGACTGTCGGCGTCGGCCTCGTCAAAGGCAGCCGGGGCGTACCTCACTGCGTCGCGGCTGGATGCCGTTCCGTTCGACATTTGTCCAAACAAACACGGCGTAAGCTCGAGCCTTTTTCTTCAGACGGGGCAGAGTTAACAAAGCCGTCGGCGGCTTCGGTATATACGTGTCGCAATAACTTTGTAACCAGACACCACACACTTGTGCGCCGGCAAGAGAGAGGAATTCCACGCGAGAGGATCGTTCACGTTGCGCGGCGCTCCGTTGGATGATGCGCTTCCGCGGCGAGGCAAAGCTGCAGCAATAACCTTGCTCCGTCCAGGCAGCACATTTGAAGAGGAGAAGGCTGCGGGTTCTGGTGAGGATAGTACGATAGTAGACTACCGCGGCTCCGCGAACTGGCAAACAGGTTTTGTTTGATCCAAGGTGCACGCGCGGCCGGGGACGTGGTGGGGACTTCACTCGGGAAGACGATGGGCGTTGTCCAATTCTTCTTTTTGTCTCTCCGTCTCTTTGTTCTCCGTTCGCGGCTGCAGGGTGCTCGAGCATGCGGTCCGGCCGTTGACTGTCGATAAGAGTGACAGTTTCCACGCGTGTCACTCGGGTGAGCCAACCGAGCCTGATAAGGGAGGACGTGGTGATGTTCGCGAAGAGGTCGTAATATCGTGGTTATAGCGGAACGGCATCGCTTTATCGCATGGCGTACTGGAACGGTATTGTTAGCGACAATTAACACGCCCATTCGTTTGGGAAGGACTATCCGCCCCGGCAAAACAAGGTTACTGCAGGCACGGTATAGGGAGAGCTAAGCTAAACGATTTCGGCATCCGTATTTGACTCCCTTGTCCACAACACGCACTCTATCTGCTTTGGCCGCAGCCAATCTTGCACTATTTTTCTTATATTTTACAGATTGCAATTGCACTTGTGCGTGTAACCAAACCCCTCTGACGTCATACACGTCTTGGGTTTATGTTTCACAACACCGAAGGTAAACAATAAGGCGCCAAGACACTTTGTGCGACCGCGAATATCGCGCAAGCGAGATGAGCTCAAGGGACGGGACAATGACCTCAGGATTGTATCCTGTACACCGGAACATTAATCCGAAGAAATTCAGACGAAATAACCGAATCAGAATGTAGTTTTGAAGAGGGACTCAAGCCTGGACTATATTTCGTTTAATAATTCGTTTTATTTCCATCAATGTACCTACATCAATGGAGGAGACCAAGGAAAAAAGCTGTGTCGAGACAGCTTGACAGGTCCTTGGCCCCTTATTAAAGAAACGGCGCTCATTGGTGCAAAAGTCAATACAGAAGAATAACAAAGAAATTATACAATCATAATATAAGCACTCAGTACAAACAGAAATAAGCAATCTCTTATGGTTTTAGAAAAAACACCGCCAAGTTCAGAGAAAGGAATTCCTTCAACATCAATGTTTTTTGTTTTTTTTATAGACAATTTACAATGGGAAGCGTGAGCTTAAACATTTGATAGCAGTAAATATTTATACACTTTGAAACTTTCCAGTATTCGGTATGTCCAGTGGGATATGAAGGTATGTGGCATTGCAAAGTTTTTAACTCAACTAAAATAACAACAACTGAGTTTTCGATTTGTTTAGATAAAAAAAAAAGCTTGCAGTTATTTTTTTTTTCATATCGAGCACTTGGAAGCGTTCAAATACTTGTTCAATGTGAGAATATTATGAAACATTCGAAATTATTCTCAACATTTTCTTTTGTAAGACAAACACTTTTTTTCCAGGTCTGTAAGCGTGGTAGTGCCCCAGACAACGTGACAGTATATGTACTAAGTGAGAATAAAGATTGTTAAATAATACTTTGGCGCTGGTTGGGAGCACCAACCAATGACGATACGTTCATCCTGTATAACACGTGATAACTTTGAGATCACATTACGTACATGGTTATCAAGTAGCACTCCAAGGCCGTGTTCCAAAATTTACTCGATCTTACTCCGGATTTCGTTCCTTGGCGTTCCAAGACCTACCCGCGTCCAGCGCTTTTCAATATGATTTGTCACGTGACACAACCCGCCGGAGTAACTCGGATCCATTTGGGTAAGATATGGAACACAGCCCAAGTTGAGCGCAGCCGATGCGTCGATCCGACGGAGCCAGTCGAAGGGCGCCAAAAGAGTGCATCGTCAGGACGCTCCCCTCATTGCGCGTTTGCGGCGATCAGCGCCGGAATTCCCGCGCTTTTTATTTTCCGCGCGATTGGTTTACACTAACGATACCAAACCCATATAAAAAAAAAGATATCAATGAGCGCAGTGACGATACATTATTTGGCACTGTGTGATCGGCTCGGCGGATCGCACGTCGGCTGCGCTCCAACCTAAAACGAAACGGAGTGTGTCGACTTCCGCGCTGTCTGACACGATCGTGCGCCGTAACTAAAATATACGTCTAAGCGTGTAACGCAAAAAAAAAAAATGAAACATTTTTTTTAGGGGGGGGAGGAGAGGGAGACGGAGAGAGAGAGAGACGTAAACATTTTTAGTACTAAGTGACGAGAAGCATAAACATTGCGCAGCCAGCTTTCCACGGCTCGAGAACGAACTCGATCCTCCTCGCGTTCATTAAACGTTAAATGCCACGAATGGAAACTCAAACAAAAGGGTCCGCGCGCGGGGCATAGTTAATCTTGCGAGGCGTTAGAGAGCGCTATTTAATCATCGCGACTGTCTCGGGTGCAAGAAAAAGAAAGACAAAAAACAATTCGTTGGCGTGCCGCCATAAACGTTAGCGGGATGAGGCTGAAAAAAAAAGTAACAATTATACAAAGGTCGGGAGCGGGTCACGACGGGTTGACTGCTCGGCTAACGAGCACTATATATTATATATATACAGGTAGGAGGTTCTGACAACGGCAGTTCTAGACAAAACGAAGACAGAGTTAAAGAGTCGCGAAACACGAGCTACTCGATTGTGCATCCAGTGCTCCTGACAATATTATTATACTACTAATGGACCCTTTCCAGAATCCCATCGGGCGACACTAACGGCCGCCATTTCTTGGGTACGAAAAGTCCGATTGGATCATGGCTCTTCGCGCAACGCTGACGCGGCCCTCGTGTCCTGTACAGGTTCAGAATAACTGGAGCACCGGCCGCTAGATGGCGCGTCCGTTGGAAAAGGCTCTCTTGTTGGCTTTGACGTTCACGTACTATCGGAACATCCTAGTTTCGATAAATAAATAAATAATAACCATTATGATTATTATATCAGATAACGAACATCAATCTGGAATAAATTTATAACTGGAAGTTATTCGTAACGTCATAACGGCCCAAACTAAGCTGTGTCGCCCATGAGTCATTAAATTAGAAAACAAAACAAAGAAATATTACGAAGCGGTGAAAAAAAAATGATTGGGCAGTATGGTGCAAAACACACAAACGCAAAGATAAAACGAACGGCTCTATACCTAACGCAAATGTCCACTAATCGTGTTCTTTGTTCCGTTTCCAGTGATGTGACTGGTCCGAGTCACTTTGAGCAAAGCAGTCAAAAGTCCACGTTGGAGCAGCAAAAAGAGTTCTTGGAGCCTAAGCGCACATTTCGTTTTCATTCATATCACAGCAAACATGATGTTAAGATTCGTGCGTTGGCCAGCCCCACTAAAAGGCAATGTTTACTTTGTCTTCTAACTTATGTGAAACCTTTCGTTAACATCGATTGCACAGCAGGAGTGATTCCCTCAAGCACATAACTAGCTGTTTATCATGTCGCTTAACACAAGAGACTGGTGCAGAAAAGGAAAACTCTTAGTCGAAGGAACAGACAAGGGAACGTCTCGTTAGCTTCTGTGCCTGTTCCTTCGACTAAAGTTTTCCTTTTCTGCGCCCCAGTCTGAGGTGTTAAACGACATGATTAGCTACCACCAGCTCGCCTGCGCACTCGCAGTCTTTTCACCAGTAGCTGTTTAGTTGCGTGTTGAAGCACCAGCCAGATGACTGATGAAGGACAACACAAACCGGCGCGGATGGTTATTTTAGGTACGGAATCCCACCGGAATATATGTTAGAATACAATATCATTTTGAGCACCTAGATTTCTGTCTTCTTCAAGTTCTAAGAGGTTGTAATAAAACAAATTCTTAATTCAAATAAAAACAAACCATAAAAAAAGCTACAACCGTATTAAGACAAATATTTATTGTAATATGGAAGTATCCCCGCTAAATCTCGAACAGGAAACAGAATGCCGCCAGGATATCGCGGTCTTTGGTATATGCGAGTCGAAGTTTTCTTCAAAAAGTGTGCCACGTCTCACTTTGGAGGAGTGCTTTCCCCTTAGTACGCGGGTGCGCTGCGGCGAAGCGAGACACGCAAAATCGCGATAACTACTCCGCGGTTGTCGCTTCACCGCAGTACACCAGTGTGCGGCGAGAAAGCGCATTCAGCGAAAACCCTCCGGAACAGACGACGAACGAGAGAATTCTTGCGGAACTTCCGAGTGCTGTCAGTGTTTGACGCGAAATCAAACTGAATACAGTGATGTCTTCGTTAATAGTGGACACCTCCGTTCCCGTAAAAAGTCGTCCATAATGTGAGTTGTTCATAATAATGAGACAAAAATGCATGTATTTTCCCAGTTTGTCCCCGAAAGTGGTGCCCATAGAGCGGGGTATCCATATTAACGGCGTCCATATTAACGAGACATGACTGTAGTACTTCATAGGAGGCGATTATCGGAAGTTACGGAAACCTACACACGGATATGTCGTAACGACCCGGCCGGGTAGCGAGGCCCGAGCTATTTATTTTCAGTAGTAAAGGGAAATAAAGTTACGAAGCAACGCTGGCGCCAATTCCTAACATTTCGGTAAAATGTAGCGGGTGGCGACGTTTGGTGCAAGTGGCGCGGCAATCACATCGCTGCACCGTTCTGTGTCAGATGGTCAGCATGCCGTTATACGGTGCCTAAAGCGCGTCTCCGACTGGTGTGTTTAGAGTCCGCTAGGCGGAGAGCAAGTCGTCTGCTTCTTTTGCGGGAGTTGCAGTGGCATCAGAACGACGCCGAGCTCTGATTGGCTTTGATTGGAAGCGATAGTGGGTAGACCTCAAAGCAAACTGCCGTGAGCTCTACCCACTGTTCTTTCACTCAGAACCAATCAGAGCTCGGCGTCGTTCTGACGTCACCGCAACCGCTGCAAAGAGCAGACGACTTGCTCTCCGCATTCCGCCCACGCATCGAAAGGGGCGCCCGAAGTGCCAGCACATGACGTCACAAAAGACGGGCGTGTCACGCAGTCGGACGTCGCGTTCCTGGCGGTTGCGCGCGGAAGCTCAGGCAAAAAGCACCGGTGAACGCGCGAGTGTCGCCGTCGCCGCGACGTCCCAACTGCGGGCTGCCGATGCTTCTGTGGACTGTCAAACCGCAGAGCGAACTGCAGCAGAACAGGCGTCTGCAACTTGCACCAGTGCTGCTGGGACACCGCCAGGATCGCGCCCGGCGACAGCGTGACACTCCTGTGACGTCATCAGTCCGGAAATCGAGGGACCATTTTTCAGGGGGCGTGGTAAGCAAAGCGCACCAGTCGGAGATGCGTTCTAGGCACTACATGCAATGCAGCGTGGTGTTCTGGAGGCCACGGGTGCTCGTCAGGGTTGTGAAACTATCCGGCGGATATTTCGGACAATTTTGAAACCGAACGTCCCGTTACTGCCTTTATATACGACACGGCGGCTGTGTTCGCGGGGATCTTGGCGAAGCAGGAAGTTATTGTCCGACAACCGTTGTCAACCCAGAAAGAAACGATTGCCCCTGAACATAGGTTACAGCTTGCCAAATCTCATACTATGAGGTGGGCATTTTATGTTTTAGCGTAAACCAATTAAAAATTTTCTTTCGCGTATCTCCAGCTACCTCTGTATTTTCCATAATGAGAATGAGCATAACACTACGGTCATTCTCAGTCACACTTGCGTAATTTGTTTGTCACAAACCGTACTTTATATTTCTTTGGAATGACGGCGCGAGGTGCCCTAATATACCTCTACACAGTTCAGATAAGAAATATAGATAGTACCCAGAAGCCTTATAATAATGGCAATAAATAACGCGATCGAGCGGAGAATATAAATTTACCGAACTAAACATTACTGAAAACTGATTTGCTGCACGTTTATGTACAGCCGTGGCCTCGTGTGTGGGACAAGCGGATGTCTGAATAAGACCACCCACCGATCAAACAAGTTCAGCGTGTAGCCTACGTAGTCGCACAACACTCCATGCTGCTCACACATTTCGTAGGCAATCCTATCGAAGGCACAGACTCGCAAACTAAGCTCTGCAACGAGCTTCGCCTTTGCAGAACTCGCGAAAAGAAAGCACACCCCAAAGCGAGGCAGCCGTGTCTTGCACAGCGCTGCACAAAAATCATCAGATGGAGCATAAGTAGGGTTCCGCGTTTTCGGTAAATACCGATAAAACCCGAGAAATGAAACTCCAAAACAATTTGAGCAAAATCGTAATTAAAGACAAAACAACAACAACAACAACAACTTAGGATTGAAGTCGTGTTTTTCAAAGAAAATCGCAAGTTTCACGAAAATATTTGGCTACAGCTTCGTTTCGTGTTCTTTTGGGAACACAGTCCGCACTGGACTGCCCACGAGACTGCTTCCTTCTTATTTTGAATTTGAACTGAATTGAACTGAACTTGGGAAATCTCATTTCCTTTTCTTGTAGTACCAGGGCGTTTTCATAGTCCGGTCACGCGCATGTACCCTGGAGTCTAGAAAATCACGCGGGCCCGTCCTATTTTCTTCAACACGAGTCCCAATCAGTGGCCATTTCTTTTTGTCAAACATCAGAAATAGACACAAAAAATACCGAACCTGTGTTAAAAAATAAACACCGAGAAAAATGTTCCTCAACATGGCCTAAATTGCATGGGGAGTATAGTACTTATCCTCTGCCCTCAAACCTCTAGCGTACACTATATACATTTTAAACCCCGAAGTTGAAAAAAGAAAGAAAGAAATTAACTCCGAAAACACGGAATTTTTAGTATAAGCAATTAGTAATTAATTGAATAAAAAATAAATAAATACATTGGCGGAGAATATTTATGAGAATCAAATTCAAACAACACCGGAATCGGTCACTTCCGAAAAGAGTCGTGGAACCATGGGGAACTAAACAAAAAATTTAGATGCGGTGAAACTGTCCAAAATATCGAAGACTGGTGTCGCAGACTGAATTCCGCGCGACGAGATGGACCAAAAGAGGCGACGTTTAATCTAGGCTGACCGTCGGCAGTGAAGACGAACGCTCCCCCGAGCAGCGTTCCAAAATAAGCCCGGGCTCAATAAACACCGCCGACTCCACACCCGCTTCGCTTCTCTCTCCCGTTAGTGCTGCTGCTGCTGCTCGGTGCGCGCGTCAACCGCGTCAACGGTCGCAGGACGGCACCGGCGAAAGAGGATAGGGGACGCCAGCTTTGACATACTAGCGAGTCTTAGAATAGCCTTTCCAGAAAGCTTTATGTACGCGAAGAAATAGCGTCGTCACCACTGCGCAAGCGCCGAATCTAAACCGCGTTTTGAAGTGGTGTTCATCGCTCAGTTGCCTTTCTAGCGCGCCAGGGGGCGATAGTGCTTGAGGCGAAACCGTTCTTCACGAGCTGAAAGAGTTCTTGGGGCGACGAAGAAACTTTCAAGACCGGACTTCGTTTTAGGGTGTATGTCAGGAGTAAACCCTGGGCAACGTACGCAGAGTTTGAGCCGAACCTCGGCGATGCACCACCACCGAGTCGCGTGTAGATCTTTGCACCGCAATGTCCCCGTGTCTTCGGAAGAACATCGTCACGTCCAAAATCAGCGTCGAAGTGGTAACTGCGGATATATATCGCAGCGCGATAGTTGACAAACGCGATAAGTAACAATGGTAGCCGTGAGACGCCAGGTGAGCCGTGCTGGACCATATATCCTCCTATATACTGACAAAGCCTGGCAGATCGCCACGAGAAGCGCCCGCCGAAATGGGAACGGTGGGGCGGCAGACAACGGATGAGAGGAGAGCCACGTGACTGGTGCCCCGCTGCGGCGAGACGCCGAAACACACTTCTCCCGAGCGAACATGTGTGTTTCGGGTCCTCGCCGCTGCAGAAGCTGTGCGCTGACGTCCAGTTTCAATTCAATTCAATTCAATTCATTTTATTTACTACCATAATACAAAATGGGCGATGGAGGCAGGAGAAAAAGCTGCAGAATTGCAGATTGACGAAGCCCCTACCACCTGCAGGCAGATCGGTCAGCGGGATATAATTACATCATTCGAAACAAAACAAAAAAAGAACATTTATGCACCACAGCGAGAAGTATGTTATTAGGAGGATAATACTTCACGCAATCTATTCTTATTTAAATTTTCAATGCAGACAGCTTGTTCTTTGAAAAAATGCAATACTGTTGGAAGTATGTGCTGAATCATCTGAAGCCCGCAATTAGTTCTTGGACGTGGTACTCTCAAGGTTCCGGCGCTGCGCATATCGTATGCAATATTTTTGTTAGTTAATTTGGAAATTTGCCGTAATGGATGATTAGGAAATTTAAGTGATGTCATGTACATAGTTGCTAGCTTATATTTAAAATATTCTTTGATTTGCATTACTCTATGTTTACAGAAAAAGAGGTTCAGTATGTGCGCAATACGACTCATATAGTTACGATGCGAATTGCTTTTTTCTGCAGCAAAAACAATTTATAAAACGTTAATACTTGTCGTAGTTCCCCAAACTAGATGACAGTATGATATACGAAGATTAAATAATGCATTGTAAATTAAAAGTTTTACACAAGCTGGTAATATATAGCGATGCTTATATAAAATACCTATGATGCTCGACAGTTTGAGAGTAAGATTTTGAACATGCGAGTCCCATAACATATGTTCGTGAAAAATCGCGCCTAATGTTTTAACAGTAGTTACAAACTTAACCTCCGAGGAATTCATCATCAATTTTGTGGTGGCCTTACACACTGCACCTTTCGGTTTGAAGATAATTGCATTTGTTTTACTTTCATTAATTTTTAGAGAATTGGAAACAGTCCACCAACTAAGTTTTTCTAGGCATATATTTGCATCGGTAATTAGGGTAATTATCGTTTTTCTTACGTGCATTTAGTTTTTTTTATAGTGCTATGGGCGCGTCTTGTATCAAATTTTGTAAATATAGTATTGTTCAAAGTTTTTATTGGAGATAAGAACTGTATCGCTTTGTTATATGTTGTTCCTCCTCCCTGCCACGGCCCACGGGCCAGCAGTATGTGTAAATAAATAAAAAAAAAAACTATCAATGTCTTTTCCTGAAAAAAAAAATACTGGTAGCATCTGCATAAATGATAAATGCCTTACTTGTGATAGTAACTATATCATTTATAAATAGGTTAAACAGCAATGGCCCCAAGACACTACTTGGAGGTACTCCTGTCCGAACTGCTTTCAGCATTGAAGAATATCCGTTTATTTCAACAGACTGATGCCGAGAAATGGCTCTTTGATGCTCTGTGCTACCAGATCCTCGCGCTCCAAATCTGCGACTGGGCACTCTATGGCTCCGTCGTCGAACTGCCAGGATTTGTGAGTATAGAGGAGGCTATGGTTGGATGCATCATTTATCGAAGTCGCCTTTAAGGCTGAACCGCATGTAAGCGATTTAGCGAGCGACGAGACGAGCGACGGCGACAGCGGCGAGAGTCGTGAAGAGCGACGGGGACTTCTCACTGTCGCTCGTCGCGTCGCTCGGTTTTTGGATTTCTAGAAAACGTCACTCATTTCCTTGGTCGCTTGCGCTCCCGTCGCTTTCATGCTGTTTGCCTCGTCGCGCGACTGACGGAGCGAAGGACAACTTGCCGCCAAATCGCTCACATGCGGTTTACAGTTTACAGCAAGTGCTTCGGAAAGTCTGCTACACTGCGACCCGTCAAACATGTATATCGCATTGAAGTTTGAAAGCGCTGTATATACACGAACTCAACTCTGTTACGTCACGGCGAGGTGGTGGCGCGTCGAGAGCACCTTCGGTTTGGGGCTGTGGGCAGAAGTCACTATACGAGACGTGCATTCCTGCGTTGTTTTGAAAGAATTAAACCAGGCAAAAACATGACTTCTCGTCAAAACGCCACGAATGGGGCTGTACCAAAAGAGTTGAGAAAGGTATGAAGGTCAGTTTTCATCTGTTCGGTTCGTCCGAGAACGTAAATATGTGCCGTGAAAAGGGAAAACCAGACTCCGTCGGACCACGATTGCTTGGGCGGGAGGAACTTTGGGTTGAATTCACGGATACTCGTGGTCATCAAATTTATTTGTTTTGTTCCAACATGAGAGCGGGAAAACCTCCGAGTTGTACGGACCACCTGCGGACTACGTTCAGTGCGTCTTCAAGTTCAAACGGCCGCCTGATCGTCCGAACTGTCGGCTGCTCTTTCAAACGTTTCTGCTTGTCGTCTGCTCTTTCAGACAACACCTGCCCGTAGACCAAACGTTGGCCCGGTAATTGCGATAAGAAGTTCAGGATTCAAAATACTTTAAAGTTTGAAGGTTGGTTGGGGTAAGCAGACTCGTTGCAAACAGTAGATACAAGGAGATGTTGATCATTTCTACCAGTGGCCATCATCGACTTGTTATTCCCGATTCACTCGGTCCGATTCTGCTTGCGATTTTCAGTATCGACGTCGACCATCTCAGCTACGGTTCACGCATTTTGCAGCCCGAGCGACGTAGCGACTGAAAATTGCGGGCGAAATCTCATCGTGCGAATCAGGCTTTAGCGTCCATTCTGGGGCGTCCACGCGGAATGACTCGCCGGATGTCACATCATTCACGCAAAGTTTTGCGGTGTACCGAGCCTCGGTAATTGCGCTGAGGCCGCTGAAGTAATCAGACATTGCCAGGAAGACGTAGAATAGACAATTCCAAAGCGAAAAGGGCAGGAGGACTCGCACCGACGCCGACAACATCGCATTTCAATGGTTTCTTTATGGGCGACGGCGAGCGTCTTGCCCACACTCCATCGCGCATGCGCGGCGCGCGTGGCGCCCGCTAGGGGCGCTTCGGTTTGTTTGTAAACATGGGTTGTTCCATACGACTGAAGGGCTCCCATCCTAATAATACATCATAGTGCTCGTTTGACGTAATTCCCATCCGACAATGGTCCACCGGACGGCTAGAATCTATTACTTATGTCCGAGCGAGACAGCCTGTCGCTTCTAATCCGTCGCCGCCCAGAAATGCCGTCACGTCGGGCAGCAAAGCACGACACATACCACGCTGTTCCTCCCCGTGTCCGCGACTCCGGAAGTCCATAGCGTGCAAGTGCAGAAATCCTTCCTTCCTGATACACCGAAGGATCGAGACATCGTTGCGTGGAACCAAAATCAAGCGCGCTCGCCCGTCCCAATTGTTATGGTCCTCGGCACGCCAAGAGAGGTCAGCGACCGCGTATATACGGCACGGATCATTTCGTCCGTAAACGCGAGCGCGGTCTGCGGCCCGTTGTGTTTTGCATTGGATGAATTGGATGGATGAAACAGAAGCTCGTATGGTCTCGCCTCCCAAGATTTACTGCGCTGTTTATCGCATCTTCAATGCATGCACTCTTACAGTGCTTAGACTATTTTTGTATTACTACGAAATTTTTCTTTTTGCCGTTAGCATCTATTAAATGTTTACCCCGTCCTCTCTGAGCAAATGTCCGTGCCGTTTTTACACAAAAAAAAAGAGAAAAAAGAAAGAAAAGTGGTTAGTTCTAAACGTGCAGGGTGTAGCACCTTTCGCAGTCAAAATAATCAAAAATAAGAACGATACGGGAAAAGAAGACACTATAGTCGTTCCAGTTGTCCGGTATAATCAGAGATAACCCTGAATCTTCACACATTGGGAAGTTTTAGGCTATTGTTTCTGCAGCCACGATACCAGTCTTGGTATAATTAACCTAACGTAGTGAGTAGGGACGCGCGCTTCAGCCGTACAAATGTTATGTTACGGTAAACCGTTCTTTAGGCAACAAAACATATATTTACACGCGTCAATAGTCAACTCTCCTGTTCGTACTAAGTTAATGTTCATTTACTACCTCCCACAGAGGAAAACCCTAAAAAGTGCACTGAATAAAGTTCAGGAAGTACAATTCACTTTTGTTAAATATTATGTAACGCCGATTTTTAACTATGTAGTAAATCGACACCAGAAACGCGCATTAATCCGAAAACCTATAAAAAATAGTGAATTCTAACTAGAGGGTGATGTTGGTGGTACATGTATTTGTTGACAATATGATTGTCGCATGACAATTCATCCAATATTTATGAACGTACAAACAACGGCCTGCAACGGAGACAGACATGTGCTTCTTTTGTTCCACAGAAGATGGAGGGTTCCTGAAGGGTTTCTTGAAGGATTCATGATATCGAACATTTATGAACATGAATAGAAGGATCTCTGAAGAGGGCTACACAAATCTCAACCTCACCTCTCAAACAGCGAAACATACAATGTCAACCATCTGCGAGCGCAGTAATTAAGTTTAGAAAAAAAAGCGGCCACTCACCCTCACTGGGAGCGACGTCGGAGTTCATTTTGCCCCTCAGCACAAACTCGAGAAATGCCCCGATCTCAGTTCACAACTCGGAGGTGTGCTCGGCGGTGTGGGTAGTCTTCCTCCATCACGTAATCACAAGCAGAGAGAAGCTAGCAGAAACTGAACAACACGGCAACCGCAGCGCTGTCGAGACCGTGCACTCTGTACTCCGAGCTCCTGGCTTAGAGGGAGGCACCAACGGTATCGAACACCTGTTGTTTCGCTGGTTAGACGAAGCCGATCTTTGCTATCTGTTGAGTGGGTAGGGCGTACTTATTCGCATACCGAACGCCGGCCCGTCCTTGGCGCGGTGCTCTGTCCGGGAAGCGGCTCACGTCCAAGCGAGGAAAACTGGCCGGGAACTCTGCCAATCATTAGTCAACAACGGCAGCGCGCGGCAGAACCAAGGAGCATCCAGCAGGAGAAGGAGAGGAAGGAGGAAAGAAAAATAGAGAGGGAGAGAAAGAGCGTTGCTCGGAGAAGCGGGTTTCAAGTACGTCCAGGAACGAGAGTGACGTCGGCAGTCGATCGGTCTTCAAACCGGGACTCCAGACAGGGTCCGACTCTTATAAGCAGTTCAACTCGGGCTTGGGGCCATGCACGCTATGCACCACCGACAAGCATCGACTGACTGCGCAGCGCGTTCGATGTTGCCGATACCGCTTTCTTCGTTTATTGACACGTGTAGGGAGTAGAGAGAGAGAGAGGAAAAAGTAAAAAGAAAGAAAAGGAGAGATGTTCACGAATTGGATTGCTACTCTTTCTGTCGATCGAGAAGTCGTGCATAACTATACTGCAGGGACGGAGCAAGCCGCTTTGTCAGCGTAGGCGATATTGCAATCAAAAACGTAAAAACGGAAGAAAAAAAAGAAGAAAAAGGTGATGTTGCTGTCCGTTGCCAGCAGGAACGCGATTGTTATCCGGCAGGGCATTTGTTCACGCCTCAGCCGGAGAGTCAATATGTCGATGAATGTTTTAGGAAGCTCGCTGTCGAGATACATCTACTTTAATATTGTACTGTAATATACTTATGTCTTCGTCGGCCGTACAAGTTGCGATCAATAAGGATATTTTACCAATCAATAATTTTTAATATCGGAATACAACTAGCCGTCATCAACCAAATACGTAGAACCTTCACAATTATAAAAACAGCCGTGAATAAAATAAAGAAAAGAAAAAAGCGAGGCTCACGATTAAGTTTATTTCTTATAACCTCGTTGATTGAATGTAACCGACATTTGAAGTGCTGCTAACGTTAAGGAGGTCATATTGGGCACAAAACTTAAGATCCTATAGAAGGTCAATTTTTCTCCAATAAATCCAAAAACTAAAGAAGGAGAAAAACTTGCAACAAGGCGAGGAGTTGGGCTAATTAATTAAGCATTATTAAAGTAAAAAACAAAAAACAAAAAAACAGCGCAAAGACGTAAGACGCGTCGAAGTACACCACACGGCGCTGACTTACAACTCCATATACTAGAAAGTGATAGACACAAAAACAAACAAACCGATAACATATCCCCCATGATGCCGACACACGCCTACACCAACTTGCCGGACTTCCTAATAAATTCCACCTTGTCACCCGCCAGGGCTACTGTTTACTCGCTGTACCGCGCAGAAGTGAAATGTTCAATTGTAAGTCAGGGCTGTGTGTACACTTCTTCAACTTGTCTTCCGTCTTTTGCGCTATTTTTTTTCATTTCAGAAAAAACTTGCGTATAGGGCTATTTTAGCCATGGGGTCAAGTTAGTGGCCATGGCGGCCACAAGAAGAGAGACTGGGTTAATTAGCTACTTATTCAACTAAAACGTTTACCTAACAACTACCTTTTTACAAAAAAATAAATAGTGTGTGTATGCGAGAGGGGGGCATAATATTTATCTGGAGAATTGACGCTCGACCACATTACAGTCTAGCTGTGACGTGAAACATCGATTGAAAAATTCGTAGTGAGCGGTATGGGGCAAGAAATTCAAACGGAAACTAAGCGGATGAAGAGTGCCAGTGATGCCGATGGATTCGCCCTCGCCGGCTCCGCAAGCGAAGCTGGCTGCACTGGGGCCGCTCTTTCTCGATATTTACTCCTTATATTTTGTGAGGCCAATATTCTATTCAAGTTTAATCCATGTCATTTAATTATTTCTGTAAGAATACAGGCTTTCAAAGTTCGCAGACAATCGCTAAAGCACCATGCTTGGAAATTTTCTTCAAAAATAAATGTTTCACGCGTACACGGATGCCGCCTCGGAGATTTGTTTACGGCCCCATCGAAATTGGCCCAACCGGACAATCTTCGCGTGCGCTTCTACGCACGAGTATTGTCGCGCGTCAACGATTTTTTTGTGGCGCACGCTGTGTTAGTTTTTTCCGCCAAAACCGTGGTTTACCGCCGATATCGCCAGCCATCGTGTCGCCGCCACCCTGGGTGGCACCGTCACGTCAATTTCACGTTCGCGCATTCGACGACAAATCACACAGAGTTTACTGCGCGGTTTCCTGTCACGGGCCGTCTCATCTCAAACAACGAGCGCGAAAGGTCACGGTCGCCTTCTGCTTCCGAAAGAACGGGACGTTCAAATAACCCAATCAGGACCCCGGATTAGCCCCATGGTTTTTACACCGCCAGGAAGTCCCGACACGCATCCCGGCACGTCCTTCGGGAGCCCGGTTCTGCTGCCCGAAGGTCAGAGACTCCAACATATATGCCTCGCACCAAGCTGGTAAACACGGGGTTCTCAAACGGCATCAATGAGCCGAGACTAAGGGCTTGACTTCGTTGTCAACCTGCAAAAGCCGTATGTAGACGAGCCCCCGAGGTAGCCTTGGTCTAGTTACAAGGTCGCTTCCGCATCAGCTGAACCTGTTACACAACGGAGCATTTCTCCAGCTGGAATAGCTCCGAAACACAGCCAGGTCTGGTGGCGACATCTCTCAGCAGGATTACGAATCATAAACGACACCCGCTCCGATCGCTCCGAGTTGCATTTCCGCAACAGCGCCCACCGGCTTCGTTGCCTAGCAACCGAACATTTACGTCGGTTGCGTCTGGGGCAACAAAAACCACAGTAACGACCTCCATGAGTGCGTCATGAAAGTACTTCCGGCATTACTTGTCAGCAGACTTGTACACAACCCGTTTGTCCGTATTTAATGACATTTTCCGGTAACGACTTTGTAAC
The DNA here is from genome assembly GCA_037355805.1 of Ixodes ricinus. Lineage (NCBI taxonomy): Eukaryota > Metazoa > Arthropoda > Arachnida > Ixodida > Ixodidae > Ixodes > Ixodes ricinus. Next base: position 3,249 of record JAZHYW010060804.1, on the reverse strand, counting down.
CTTCGGAGAAAGAAAGGAGTAACGGATTTTCGTTACTTTCTGTCAAGGATAATCATTCGTTTATCTCTCGAAGAATGTGTACAACACTAGCCATATGTTTACCTCAACTCTTACTGTGGCTCTGAAGCCTAACACGAGCGGTCCAAGGAGAAATGAACAAAGTATCGCAACATTCGACGCTCAAATCGTCGACCCCGTTTCGTTCTGAACGGTCTTCGCACGCCTGCTTTCGGCAAAAAAAGAAACAAAGTTAGTGATTATTCCTTGCTTTTTTATGGTTTTTGTTTGTACGATTTTTCGTCTAGCTTTAGCTCTCAGCGTAGTCAAGTACACTCCACACTTGAATGTGAGTGATGCGCTACTATCACTTCGAATAAGGTCGATTCCCACTATTCCGAGTGCGGGGCACTGAGAAGGCTTCTTACTACACTGGACAGAATCCCGTCACGAGAATCGTTCTCGGTTCCCCGTGATGCACCGCAAACGAACTGCGGCGACAGCCGCCGAGACGTTGCACGCTGTTGTACGCGGTTACACTGCAGTGTTTAAATTGAGCGGACGGTGTTCACGTGGTACGACACGTGACGCCATGACATCACGTGACACTCTGACGTCACGTGGTACCATGACGTCACGCGATACTAAGTTCCCGCTAAATTTAGCGGAGGTGTTTCCCCGCGGCCCTCCTGAGCTCAAACAAATATCAATCAACATCAAGGAAAAGAATGTGACGTCGGAATGTCACGCCGCTGTGATCCCCCACTAAATTATAACAAATAAATTCCTCACATACAAAATATACATATATATATATATATATATATATCAAGGGAACACGGCGTGCATTACTGTCGGACAGCAGTGTTGACCGTCCTGACTTCTACCGCCGCGCTAAAACACAGAGATCATTTCGTCAATCACATTTACTCACTTTAGTGAAAACACACACAAAAAAAGACAAACACATTGTTATGAGTACATACGTACAGATGTTTATAACATTTACATTTCTATGCGCAGGCATGATAGATGCTTACGCTCGTGACAACAATAATTCCCTAATAGTTCTTCCCATCAAAGCGTCACTGGTGTGCGAATACAGCACCTCCCCGAAGTTTGTGTAAACAGTGAGGACGCGTTACCGACACCACAAACCTTGAAACGCAACAATTGTTCCGGAGTAACGACGCGTCTTGCAGTAGTAACGCGTTCCTTCGAGTTACAATACCTCGTTCCTTCCCAGCTTCAGCAACGAGTGGCGGTTTGGTTGACTTTTAATAACGAGTAACGGTGGGGTACAGTTTAGTTACTTTTCTCGAGTACCACGTTGCTTGTGCTGCTCGTCACGTGGTGCACGACCAAGAGTTGGCTCCGTCGTCCAGGCCGTTGCTTTCGGCCGCTGTGGACGCACAACGTCTGCACCAGCCTTCTGTCGCTCCGAAGGCAGCCCACGCAACTGTCTCGTCCAGGCTTATTATTAGAAGCAGCACACTGTCCCTGCCACTCGAAACTGGACTGCGCAATCTATCCCCGTGTTATGACTGAAGAAGGATGTCATCGAGACGGTCGCGATGGTAACCAAACACATCGTGGGCTGCTAAAAAACAAACAAAAAAAAACACTTGCCTGTTTTTTTTTACATTTGTTATTATTTTATTTTTGGGGACATTCGAACTAAATAGTCAGTCTCGGAGCGGCGTCCAAATGCAGTCGAACTCCCTTTTCGACCGAAAGATATAACTGAAAAACTCGATGCAATACATTAATATTAATGTGGTTCGAAATTCCATCGGGGCTTCCATTCCTTAATTTTCGGGGCTTGCATTGGCAGGTGGCTAAGCGGGTGCGTGATTCCTGGAAGCTGCGAGAGCCAACCACGTTCGCGTATTCCGGTCCCAATAAAATTCGAGAATATCCCACTGTTTTGTAGCTTGGTATTGTCCCAGTGGCGGTGCATGACGGCCTAGCAAACCGAAATGAGAGGGTGTAAAACCACCAAAAACCAATATCATAAAAAAAACCAAGTAAAAAAAGTGGAAAAAAAAACGCACCGAAGTGATTACAGTTTAAATCTTAGTGGCACAAAACTAACATAATACACTGCGTGTACATTGCATTTATCCGTCTCGGTATTTTCTGTGCTGATGCGTTTTTTCTGTATCCAATAATGAGTCCGACGCTTTTAACCGTTTTTCGGATTGATATATATTTTTTTACGTACAAAATTAGTGTCAGGAAAAAATCCTGCGAGACGTTCTATAAAAAAAGAAGAAAAAAAAAGAATGGTAACGGCCTTTATTTTTAAAATCCTATAATGCGTGAAATTCAGTCTTTAGGAGCGATAGAAGACTATGCAAGTTGCAACAATCTAAATTTTTATAAATTTTGGGGAAACTGAATTGGTGTGTCACGTGACTGGGAGGGGGAAGGGAGGGCGCTGTAAGAAGATGGGGGGGATGGGGAGGGAGAGAGGAAGGAAGAGGAGGGAGGGCAGGCAGATGACGACGGGAGAGGGCGCTGTAGAATCGGTGAGGGAGGGTTTGAAAGAGGGAAAGAGGAAGTGTGTGTCACGTGACGAAAATTTCCTCACTAAATTTAGTGGGGAAAGTGAAGTGGTGCGTCACGTGACCAGGAAGGGGAGAGGAAGGAGGGGGAAATGAGGGAGAGGTAGGGAATTGGAAGTGACAGGGAGGGGAATGGAGGCAGGTGGCGTGGCGAAGACAATGAGGGGCGAAGCAAAGCTTTGGATGAAGGGATGGGTAGAAAGAGAGGGAGGGAAGAGCAGAGGAATAGGAAGAGGAATGCTGCGTCAAGGGACGTATATTTTTGACGCTAAGGCGGAGAAACTGAATTTTGTACAGGTCACGTGACGTCGCTTTCCTCCGCTAAATTTAGCGGGGAAACTGAATTGGCGTATAGGTCACATGACGTCAATTTGCCCACTTGGTGCATAGGTCACGTGACGTGAATTCCCCGCTAAATTTAGCAAAAAATGCGCTGACGAACGGACAACATTTTGGGATCGGCGGGGAGGGGTGGGGAGATTGTCACGAAGCATTTCATGCTTTAAAAGCCTTCAGCCCCCACCAGCCGTGCATTCATTCATTCATTTTTTTTTTCATAAGAGCCGCGGCGTGAGGGCATTACATAAGAAGGGGGTTACGCTAAAAAAACCATACACAGGGTGTCACAAAAAAAAAATTACAGGGTTTTTTCCACCGCAAAAATAAACTATAGGCATCGCCGAAC